>JANHGB010047416.1:0-42462 GCA_026283785.1 Coracopsis vasa
CAAATTTTGATTAGGTTGATATATTGCACGGTATGTGCTTTTGCTTGGCTCTGTCTATGGTTTAAGTACTTTCACACATACACCTGTCTAGACCTCTACCAGGAAGAGCCAAAGGAGGCAATGGCTCCTGTTCTAAGCTGTGTGACCTCTCTCTATGCCCAGTATTTTCCTCCAGGGTTCCTACAATATGAGGTGATTTTGCCTCACAGTTTAAACTCATAATGGAGAAATCTTCTCATGAACAATATGAGTAATCACTATGTACTGAAGAAGTAGAACAACTTCTTACCACCATTTAATCTCACAGAGAGGGCAAGAGTCAAAGACAACCCACCAGGCTTTCCTGCTGCTAGCAGTGTAGACAAAAATAAATGCTAGCAGGGTACTACTACTACAGAGGGGATAAGGGGAAGGTGTGTTGCAGATATGTTCTTGTGGTATATTGGTGGTGGAAATCAAACAAAGTGAGGAGGAGGAGGATAGGAAGTACTGCTGTGTTGTCACCAACTGGCTGACACCCCAAAAAACCAAAGTATAGGAGTCCCTGACCTGGGAAACCCATAATTACTGCATGTGCTGCTCAAGATCAATGTCTATGGGCAGCACTGAACTGTGCCTCAGCCTAAAAAATTATCACTGCCCACTTTCAACTCTGTAGATGACTGTGAGCACTTTGGAAGTTAATGGCATCATTCTATTAAGATTATCTGGCCTTCAGATCTAGGCCAGTCCTAGCTACAGCCCTGTATTAGGGTGCTTATGGCAAGGGTGTATGGGGCTCTCTTACTGACCCAAAGATGGTTCCCAATGTGTTTGTTCATAATATTTTAGGAATGAAATAATGACTATAGGACTTTGCCGAAGATTTGATGTTGCTGAGAAGCTTGTTTATTTAATTGCTGTCAGGTGAACTCTTGGTATGAAAGGGCAGTGGACTGAAGCACGCCTCTGCTGTCATCCCAACTGTTTAGTTCTTATACTGTTATTTTAAAAATTTATTTTGTAACCAAAGCCAGGCCATTGATTTTCTTAAATCATTTTCCTGTCTAAGCAAGGGGCTCTGTTATCTCTGAGCCAGGGAAGCATTCAGCTGGTATTCATTCTGGACAATGCAATGATTCATAGATGATACAAAAAAGAAAAAAAGCTCACAGTGAGCAAATAAAGTTAAATTCACAAGAATCAGGCTGAGCTAGCTGCTTCAGATCACTAAGATGTTCATGTGTTGCTCTGTGTTACTGAATTGATGGATCCTGGCTTTAAACCTTCCATACACTCCTAATTTTGTTATTCTTCCAAACCAGAACCACAGGTGCTTTCTTTGTAATGGTTTCTGTTAGAGTTGCTGGGGAGGAGGTGTTCAAAATGCAGAACTGACTGTACAGCTTAATACTGCACTTAAGGTCTTGTTTTTTTAACAGAAAATAGAATCTATTTATCTACAGACCCTAAAGGCTTGAAATCCACCTTAAAACAAATGT
Organism: Coracopsis vasa; assembly: GCA_026283785.1. NCBI lineage: Eukaryota > Metazoa > Chordata > Aves > Psittaciformes > Psittacidae > Coracopsis > Coracopsis vasa. The sequence goes on from JANHGB010047416.1 coordinate 1,482, forward strand.
CTCAGTTTTGTAATTCAGGCTTCTTCCTGACATGGTTATCTTAAGAGTTGCTATTTAGTAATAACATTGCATGAATAGCATAATGTGGTTTCTTTATTACCATGAACATCTAGGACTAGATGTGTTCCTTGCATTACTTGATTTTAATTGACTTCACGTTAGAAGCAGGGCTTGTGAATTTGCCCCAGGCACTTGTAATCTAACTTGGGTGTCACTGCTGTGACACTTAAAGGATGTGGCAGGAGTATAACATTGATTTACACGAGACTCTCTAGGGGAAGGAAGCGGAGGAGGTGAAGGGAGACCTATACGGCACCCAGTGGGGAAAGGAAGTGTCTTTATGTTATCTTGCACTCCATGGGCAGCACAGAGTCCTCTCCTCAGGTCATCTCTGACAGCATGCTGGCAGGACATGCCCACTGTGGCAGAAATTAATTCCCATGTTGCTTCAGATGAGCCAACTACAACTCCCCTCTGTCTTAAAGGTCACCAGAGTGCTGAAAGCTGGTTATAATTCTCAGAGAAGCGTGTGGTAGCCTTGTGTCTTTGAATGCCCACTTCTTTCCTGTGTATCCCTCGGCAGAGGCCATATCCTGAGATCTGTATCCACTTAGGACACCCACAGGTTAGGTGTCAAAACCCTGCCTGCCTCCGCACCACCTCTACAGCTGAATCATTAACAGGACATGCAGACAGAAGTTTGTAATAGGTCACAGCAGCAACCAGAGATTTCTTCTAACACACTTGCTATTTCATTTAAGGATGGGTAAAACAGTGATTTCAGCTTCCAGGGGAGCAGATATACAGTGATACCCAAACTTTTCCTCCCATTTTCCTGGAGCAGCTTCAGTCACAGGTAGTCCAGAGCCATTCTCAGGAGTACACCTAGAGTGAGGAGCCATCTGGATCAGTAAAGCAAGACATCTTTGATCCAGATTGTCCCCTTTCTTATGATCCCGGGTCAAATAAGTCTGCTTACCAGATAGAGCCTTGTATTCCAGTGCTCCTGTGCCCTGGATGTCATGGCAGAGAGGAGCATCTTTGAGTCACCCTGCCCTCCACATGCAGCTCATCATGACATGCCTTCCTTTGTACATAGTTCAACAAATTTCACAGCCACTCTAGAGAGATGAGCATATGCAGCGTTTATCAAGGTTGATGGGCTTACAGTGTTCAGCATTGCTAAGATGGCTGTTTAATGCAGATTTAGAAGAACTCATCTTAAATCTGAAATGTAATTTCAAGCTGCATCTATACATTGTTGTTGTACCGTTGGATGATAATAATTTAATTCACTTTAACTTTTCACATTGGGAGAATTTCAGTAATGCAACTGAAAAGCATGGACAGAACTTGCCTAGGTTTGTATGAGCCCAGTGGAGAATGAGTCCCTCTGTTAGCTTGAAGAGCCGAACAGGGACAGAGTCCCAGCAGCAAAGCCCTGGCGAGTTGGATTTGCTCTTCCAGCTGCCACCAGGCATATGGGAGATGAGGTAACAGTGATGGGTTTATGGGAGTCCCATCTTGCCTTGCAGTAGTCATACATCCACGTATACATGTATGTTCCAAACTTCAGCAGCAAATGAGCCTGGGTTTCCAAAGCTTATCTGGTAAAAGCAAAATGGGCAGCAGGATTGTGACACTTTGCTATTCCTGCAGTCTTTTGTCCTGGACAGCTGTTTGTCTTGACTGCCAAAAGCTTGCTCTGACTATGGACCACCTCTGATCAGTGCAATAGATGTATTTATTAGCATAGATTTACTCTTGATATTGTTGTACCCATGACAGAAAAGTCCATATGACTGCTTAAGCTGAGGGTTGACTTACTAAATAGCAGCTCTTCGGAAGAGGGCCTGTGGTCCTAGTGGACCCTAAGTTGAATATGTCAGCAGTATGCCCTTGTGGATGTGGATGCATACATAGCAAAAGAGGAGCACAGCTAGCAAACCAAGGGAAGAGACTACTCCTCTCTACCTGGCACTGGTGAGATTGCGTATCAATTACTGTGTCCAGTTGAGGGATCCCAGTTCAAGAAAGATATTTAAAACCTGGAGCAAGTTCAGCTGAGGACCACTAAGATAGCCAGGGGGATGGGATTAGACCCAAGAAGATAAAACTAAGGTCTATTTTCCTAACCTGAAAGGGAATTACACAGAAGATGGAGCCAGACAGCTCTCTGGGTACACAGAGAAAGATGAAAACCAAGTTGCATCAAAGGAAATTCTGATTAGACACAAGGAAAAAATTTCCAGTGAGGGTGATCAAAGACTAAAGCAGGTTGCTCAAAAGCCCACAAAATCTTTGTCTTTGTAGATATTCAAAATTTGACTAGACGGGGCCCTGAACCAGCTGATTGAACTTTGAAGATAGCCCTGGGAGTGAGGATAAAAGAGGTCAGCCTGGGTGACTTCCAGAGGCCACTTCAGCCTCCATTCTTGCCTGAGCCTATGAGGTTTTTTTCTTTCCGATGTCCTGAATACACTTGTGTGCTCTGTATTATGGACCAGTGTATATTTAGGCAAGCTGAGTGCAAACATCTTGGAAAGCAGCATTCCCACTGTGCAAGGGAGAAAAAGCCTCATTCATTTCTACAAGAAGCTCCCCAGTGTATGGAGGAAGGGGGAGCTTACGTCATCCTCTCCCTCATTCTCTTCACTGTAGCTCTCAAGCACAGTCTAACACTTATATGTGAAGTTTCAAGGCAATGGGCAAACTTATACTTATTTATTCTAGAAAGGTCACTTCAGACGTGTCTGGATTCTGGGAGGTCCAGCCATGATTCAATCTTCCATCTTAGCAGATTTAGGTAGCAAGGAGCCAACTGCATTGCTCATGTTCACACATCCAGCATGAGTCAGTAGCTTGGCTTAAAGTTGTAACTGCAAACCCCTGGCTGCCAGAGCTTTAGTCTGTCACCTGGTGCCTCCTTTTTGGTTTGATTTGACCCTGGTCCTAACTTGGTGCTCTGAGAAACCAGCTGTAGCAATGTGACCTAATACCTTAAACCTGCATGATCCCAGTGGCTGAAGAAACTACCAACCTGCACCAGATTTCCCAGGCACATAGGTGTCTGTCCAGAGTGCACTGCAAGCCCATTCTCTATCATGTCCTCAGCACTGGGCTAGCTTGCAGGAGCGAATATGAGCCAGCATCCCTCACTGCTGGGATGCAACAGGCATCCCCAGCACAGGAAAGAGTGATTGGTGCATCATCAGGGAGCAGGTCCAGGCAGGTCTGGCAAGCTTGGTCCAAGCAGAAAGTGCTGGCTTGAAGAGAGCAGTCACATCTCAGATGTGACTCCACTGAAATTGCCCGATAAAGACTTTATTCGTACAGTCCTTCCACTGTGCTTTGTAGCAGACCAAGTACACCCTGAGCACAATCCTTCAAGACATGCTACTTGCCTGCACAACCTTGCAGAATGACTTGGACATGTTGTTTTGAGCCATTATCTGAGGGCATTTGATTTATCTAGTCAGTTACAATTTCAGGATGAACTAATGTTCATACCTGTGAGAAACAACCTGAAACCATGTTTTCATCAAGGCAAGCTACACTTCTCCTGAAGTAGAAAATCACTGCGATTTCATTTGTCCAGTCTTGGAGCTTTTGAAAACAGATGTTATATATTTAACATTTGTTAAAATTAACATTATGTGGCCAAACTTTCCTATGTCCCTTTCTGTTTCTGTCTGAGCACTTGGGAAGGAGGGATTGCACTGCAGTGCTAACTAGGGATAAGTTCAGGGTTATGTTTCTGGGGAAGCATAACTGCCGCTAACCCTCACTGGCCTGGATGAGGTTGAGAAGTCATTTGACTGGAATCATCCCTGTATTTAGCCGGTATTGCTCCATCCACAATGGGCAAATGAAATGATAACTGGCTAGAAAAGCCTTGCTTTGAGTTTTGTTTTACAATCCAAGCCCACAACAATGGTCACATGCATTTTCTGTTTCTTCTAGATTAGCAAATTTCTGGAAAATAAATTGGCAGATTGAAACCAGCAGCTATATTCTCCCTTTATGATTTTTCTTTTAAAATAGACTGTCAGAAGAGATGACCAAGGCTTCCAAATCTTCCATTTACTAAGTTTAGTTGACTTTTAACCAGATCACATTCTGCAACCCTCTGTTAAATCATGCTCTTCCTGCGCAGGCTGTCTCTCACTTATGAATGGCTGGTCTCTCTGATGATTAAACAACAAATATATTTTTTTCATAGACTGTGCTATTGATGTACAGCAATGGAAAGAATAGAATAAAATGGAGCTATGACTCAGTGCTTGGAAGGCTGCGGAGAAGAGGGGTGTACGAGAAATGATGAATATATTGAGTATTTCTGCTCAGAAATTCAGTTTTTAAATACACACTTAGCCAATACAATTAATTAAAAGATAAAGTGCTTAAGTACTTGACTAATCTAACTGGGACAAGGGAATAAAGTAGTTTATATTTCTCTAGCAGTATGCAAGTTAAAACAGCAGTATCTACCAGTATAGGTAAATGTCTTGGGAGAATTTCTGTGATAACCTTGATTCCTAAGGCTTTTTATGTCAGCTCTTTTCTGTAGCACATAGTCAGCTGATCTTTCTGATACTTTTAATCCAAAATCCATTTTTAATTCATTCCTCTTTCATTTCTAAGAACTACCAGTAACATTTTTCCTCAGGTATATATGCATAATTCCCATCGATTTTCATGGCAGCTGGTGATTATGGAACTTAGAACAATTTGGTCTTATTTATCTAAAAAATAAATAAATAAATGACTCTTTACTCTCAAAAGACTGTGTCGAGATGAGGCTTCCCAAAAACCTGCTTTGTTCATGGAATTTCATTCTCAAAGTTGAAAACTTTCTTTTCTGAATTAAGGAGACAGCTACTGGCAGAAGCCCTTAACTTACTGGCTGACTTTATTACTAAAGAAATGAGCACTTGACTCAGAAATTTTTCCCATGCTGCATAAAACCAAAATGTCCCCAAGGAAGCATCTGTCAGTCATTTTCCCTTCCATAGAGCCATAACTGGAGTTGGTGCCTTTGTAGTACTAGATAAGAGCTAAGCCAGTGACAGAGACCCAGGGCAACCATAAGAAGATGACGACGATGGGTTCAAACCAAGAAAAAACCAAGCTGCTGACTAACCCATAATGAATCAAGTAAAAGCATAAATACTGTGTGAGTCTGTGAGGAGACAGATTAAGTATCAGTAAAGACTCACCTAAAAGAAAAAAGAATGATAACTTCATCTGTTGTCTTAAAGTCATCCACCCATGAAAAGCTGCTTGCTACGTAGCTACATAGCTAGAGCTCTGAGTGATGTCCTCCTCCTCTGTCATTCTCTGAGACATTGTGAACTTGAGCTTGGAAACTTTGCTTGGCTCATTCAAATGCCTTACATGTGCCCATACAAATGTCCTTGTGTACCTAGGCAGTGGTCTGTGGTGTGGAGCTGAGCACATTGCCGTGCTGGCTTCACTGTGAACCTCAGGCTAAGCTTTGTGCAGCCACAGAAGCAGGCAGACAGTGAAGGGCAGAGGAAGAGGATAATCAGTAAAGGGCATGGAGGAGAGATTATTTCAAACAGCTCACTGATTAGCCCACTTGTGGTGGTGACCAACAGATCCCATATCACACCCCCTTGGGTAGGGCTGTCTCTTACCTCGCTTGAGAAGTTATCCTCAATGCATTCCAGGAGTCTCCTGGATTGCCTACATCTCACCGTGCTACTTTTCCATCAAATGTTCAGGTGATTGAAGTTCCTCAGCAGGATGAGAGCCAGAGAGTTCAGTGTTCCTGTAGTTGGAGTAAGACTTCGTCAGTACAGTCCTTTTGATAGAGCAGCCTGTAGCAGATACCAGCTAGAAGGTTCCCTTTGTTGCCTTGGTCTCTAATTCTTACCTATAAGCTTTCAGCTTGCTTGTGGCTATTCTTCGAAGACAGCTTTACACATTCTATGCATTTCTTGATGTAGAGGGCAATTTTTCCAACCCCCTTCTTTGCCTGTCCCTTCTGAACTGCCTGTAGGTATCAGTAGCCAATACTCCAGTCATAGGATTGGTCCCACCAAGTTTCAGTAACTGCAGTTAGGTCCCAGTTTTCTAGCATCATGGTGGCTTCCAGCTCCTTCTACTTGTTGCCTATGATGCATGCATTGATGTAGCGGCACTTCAGCTGGACTGTTGACCATGTCACCTTTCTAGAGGACCACCCTTAATTCCTTTGAGGTATTTCAATGGTGTTTCCCTGTTGGCTTCTATTAACTCAGGAGCCCCTGGCTCATTTTCATAAGACTTCAAGTATGCCCCAGTGTAGCCAGTATGCCTCAGAGCTGAGGGCCCTCACTAGCACCCTGTTCCTCTAACTTTGACATGTCATCGCAGAGCTTGTTATGGGCAAGCCTGATATTATCCCTGTTCCCCTTCAAGTCTAGTTTGAATTTATGTCAATGAGCCCCACTAGCTAGTGAGCAAAGGCCCTCTTCCCCCTTCGAGAAAGGTGTACCCCATCTGATGCCTGCAAGCCTGGTGCTGTGTGGGCCAAATCATTATTAAAAAAACCCAAATTGTGGCAGTGACACCAGCCACAGAGCCATGTAATAATAGACTGAATCTGTCTGTTTCTTCCAGTGTTACTGACTGCAACTGGAAGAATAGAGTTGAAAATAATCTGTGTTCCAGATTCCCTTAGCAACCATCCTAAGGCACAGAAGTCTCTTTTGATCACCACTGGACTATAAGTTGCAGATTCATCACCACCCACATTAAAGAGCAGTAATGGGTAATAGCCCAAGAGCTGTTCCAAGCTAGGAAGTTTCTTAGTGATGTCCTTAACCCAGGCCCCAGGGAGGCAGCAAATGAATGTGTCTAGATATGTTTGCTGGGGTGGGATGTCTACTTTAACTCACTTGTGGAATAGAAGATAGTTTGAAAATATTTTTCATTGTTTATACTGAGGTTTAGGGCTTGGAAAAGGTTTGGTATTGAGTTTGCCAACCAGTGAATCTATTTGAAGGAAGCAGCCTTTATTAATCTTCCAGCTATGAGAACACTTCTGCAATCTTTTGGCACTGGGTTGGCATTGCTGTTGAGGTAGTATCTGCAAGCACTTTGAATAATATTAAACCACTGGTTGGTCATATGCACTCTTTATATTCATAGTGACTTCAATGAGATGTTCTGCATTCTGTATTTGTATTTGTCATGTGTCTCTTTTATTGGGAACTAGGACTGTGACATGATGGAGGAAGGCATTTAACCCTGATATTGAGAACAGCCTGCTACATACCTCCATCCCAGGAAACTAGTTAGAAGAAAAGAGTTATGGTTTAGAGGAACTGGATGATTTATAGGCATAGCTGTTTACTTTTTCTTTGCATAAGCCCTTGTGAAGTGTGCTATAAAAAGGCACAGGGAAAGTCAGTTTTTAGAGGAGAGTATTTGGAACAGGACTGCATGTTTGGAAGGAGCAGTTACTAGCATCTGTATGGCCTTTGCCAAAGTTTTGTAGGATGCTATGAATTGCCAGTCATTCCCATCTGGGATAGAGGAATAGGAAGGATGGGTGAAACTGAAATAGAATTGCTGCTCTTGACTACAAAGTCCCACCAAAACACGTGCTTAAGGAAGTGTCCAAGGCTGCACAGACATCAAAGGGTCAAGAGTCCTTCCTCCTCTGTAGTTTTCAACAGTTTCAGACTGGCTCATATAAATGTTGGCAGCATTGCAGCCTCTGACAGCACTACCAGTGGCATCTTTTATTTTTTCATTACAAGCATTAACATTACCAGTAAATGTATAGTGACTGAAGAACTTCTCAATATAGGAAGAGGTTTATCTGCCTTCTTACTGAATGACACACACTTATCTTTTAATTTCATTGTGGTGCATTACAAGCTATGTTTTAATGGTACTGATACACTGATCAATCCAGATTGGTCTCTATGGCAAGCTTTGTCTTCCTTGCTACTTGTCTTTCTCATTACTTACCTGTTAGTCAGTGCTTGGCTTAGTCACAGTTCTTACCAGCAGTGATTTTAGATAATTCCAAATCACTGATTAAGATTCTGCAAAAAAAACCCAACTCCTTTGCGTGGAAATCTTTTCCTGTGATCTGTCTCCAAGACCATTTCTTTTCCATCTTTCTGGGGGAAGATCTTAAGAAGCTTTAAAATAGGATAAAACCATAGATATTAATCCTGGTCCTAAACTAATTTTCCAGGATCTGATTCTGAAAATGTCAAAAGGAAATAGAGAAGCTTCAGATCTTAGGTTAGAATTTTGCTCTAGTGACCTAAACAAATCTGTATGGAGATCTTTAAGTTTGTATGTTCAGAAAAAGGAAAAAGCCAAAAGCCCCACTTTTCTTCCTTGTGAAAGAGTTCGATCTCTGAGCTAACGTACAAGAAGGCCAATCCCAGTCCAGTCCTCAGGAGGCTCTCATGGAACATTTTCAAACTCTTTGAGATGATTAAAAAAAAAAAAAAAAGAAAATAGAAGTGAGAAACATAGATATGAAAATGAAAAGAAAATTATTTCCTAGGCTAGCATCTTCTGAGATAGTACAGGGAATGATACTGGTGACATTAACATCTACAATTTGGTAATTTCATGTGTTGATCTTGTTAACATGCTATTTTCCCCTCAACTTCAGTTAATTAAAAAAGACAGATCTGACCTGACAATGGTCTCCATGGTGCTTGTAATCACACTTTCCTAAACCCTGACACATGCTGCTGTTTGTTATCACATTTTCTTGGGTTTCCCGTTGTTTTTCAAGCCATTTTTCACAATTGAATAAGAGCTGATAGAAGATAACATGCCAAACAAGTGTTTGTGAGTTTTTGCTTTGAAAGTAACAGCGGAGAGAAAGCCATTCCTCAGTAAGATTGCTGGGCAAGGGCTTCAGATAAGCATTTAACTGACAAAACACAGGCTGACAGAGAACTAAGCTGCCTGCAAATGTATAGACTGAGCTAGAGCTGTTGTATCTATCTTTCAAAAAGCAAGCAAAATCCTTCCAGTGGTCTTCTGTTCCTTTAATTGAACATAGTAAGAAGTGACTTTCCAGTTTGAGTCCTGATGTTTTTGCTTGCGTCACTGTTTATAAAACAAATCAAGCAAAAAGTAAGGGAAAATACCTCTCTGTTATCCCTCACAGACCTGCAGTTTTTCCTTGACTGATTACAAAGTTCTTTCCAAACATTAATTAATCATGTTAAAGGAACACATATACTGATGTTCTGTCAATTTTCAATGCCAAATATCTTTGCTGCCAGCAGGCAAGAAGAAGTTAGCGAATGGAAGATATTATATACAGAAATAATTCAGCTGGTAAAATGATGAGCAAGGAAAAACTGAGACACACTAAGTGGAGTTAAAAAGACATGAGTAATTTTGCATGGTGTCCAAAAGATTTCAGGTAGCATTGTGGCTGAAATATTTTGATTATACAATAAATAGGTCCCCACCTGAAACAAAATTAAACTCCTATGAACTGGTCAGAAGAGAGAAGAACTGATTATAAGTCGTGTGGAAATTACCGGTGTAAAATTTCTTAAACTACACAGTGAAAAGCAACATAACGGGGTAGCTTTTAATGGGGTAGCTTTAACGCTTGATCAGCATCTGAGATGTCCTGCAAACCCACAGAACTATGAAGCCATAAAAAAGTTTGGGTTGGAAAGGGCTTCTGGAGGTCCTGTAGTCCAATCCCGCACTCAGAGCCCATTCAGTTACAGCATGTTGTTCAGGGCCTTGTCTGGCAGAGTTTTTAATATCTCCAAAAATGGAGATGCCAGTACCTCTCCAATACTTGCTCCAATATTTCACCATCCTCATGGTGAAAAAAATGTTTCTGAAACCATGATTGGAATTTCTGGTTTTGCAGTTTGTGTCTGTTGCTTCTTGTCGGATTGCAGTACACATCTGAGAAGAGTTTCTCTCTGTCATCTTCTCTGCTTCATACCATTATGCAGCTGTGGTCAAAAGTGAGATCCTCTAACCTTTCTCTTCTTCAGGGTGAACAAGTCCAACTCCCCCTCCTGCTCTTCATATACACACATACTTCTTCCAGGTACCTGTTTTCTCAGTTGACTGTTGCATAACTTGCACTCCTGAATTAGATATCTAAACACCAAGAGAATGAATCTGGGAAGCTGAGAGAGGGCAAAATCCACGGTCTTTGACCATAATTTGAGACTTGTGACCAAAACCTGTTTTGGAAACTGCAGGGTAAAAGAAAGAATGACCGACCCAGAAGAATGCTGTATTTCATGGTGGCAACTGAAGAGGTTCTAGGCAAGCTAAAGGGACTCATCCAAAATAATTTTGTTTAGCACGCAAGGCTTCTGCCTACTTAGCAGGGTTCCTCACTCTTGGATCATTTTGTTGGCTCCAGATGGTCAAGGTGGGCAGCAATGAAATGGGTTAACTTTGAAAGGGAAATTCTAGCAAACAGACGTTGTGGTAACAGCAATAACAGTTAATGACTCTTGGACAGCTTTGGTCTGTATAAAGGTGTGTATCCAGAAGGCTGCACTTGACAGCCCTGAGGACTGGAACCTTTCCTTTTCATTGACAACACAAGCTGTGGCTGGTGAAGTATGAAGCAGCTAAGGTGTGATGGAACGCTAGGTATCTGCTTGACTGAAGATCAGCAGAACGAAAGAGAATTAAACTTCTGACAAAACTGAATTAAAAATGTGTAATGGGAAGAGTGGCTTAGGGGAACAAATCAAAGTAATTCCTTCTGACCTTGGCAACTTTCTCATAAATAGGAAACAAACTGCAGAACTGAAACCAGTGGCTCACTGTACTGAGATGTGCTCTACCAAATGACAGTGTACACTTTTCATTATGTGACCAGAGGATCAGACTGGTCTTATGGTGGGAGGATTTCGAGAAGAGGAAATAAACACTGTTGAAAACACCCCATGGTTATTGCAACAGAGCTGTGACCCGGAGAACAAGAGGCTGCTGATCAGCCTCAGGGTGAGGTAATGGGGTTAGGCAATAGCCAGATTATGCAGTACATTATTTTTTATTTAGAGTGAAAACTAATATACAGACCAGTGTGAATTCTCTCTGTCCATCTTTCAGTCCCTGAAAAATGATTCATGTGATGCATCAAGTGAGGAGACAGTGGGAACGTGACACCAAAGACAGATTTGCCTGTGACTCCAAAGAGCTGCTCAGAGCTCTGCAGAGAAAACCTGGGTTCAGGCATATGGCCAGCAATCACTGAAGGTAGGGGGGTGTGTATTGTTTTGACCTAATACAAATTAAAACGGATCCTCCCAGCAGCAATTTAGCCTGTTTAAATTAAGCAGGTATTACAAGTTTGTAAAACCATACAGGTCTCCAGGACCTGAGGTGTTTCAAGATCCACAATTAACTCAATTCAAAACTTTCTCCCAAACAAATGATTGGCTAAAATTTCCAAGACCCCAGATTCTGAGCTTTGCTGCGCAGGAAAATTTCATAGCAGACATTTGAGTCCAACATGATCAAAAGTGCAATGTCCTTGCTCTTCTCAGAACTTTAGAGAAGCTCTGCAAAGCAATGAGTTTGTGTACATTTTCATTTCTTAAAAGTGGTTGAGTTCACTTTACTGCATCATATCCTGTGCTTTTTTCGATCACAATGAGCACTGACCATCCTTATGCACGATGCTTTATCTAGGCTTACATAGGAACAGCGGAAGGAAGAGATTCTCCTTTTTTTGAAGTGGGTGAGATACAGCAAGGATGATTTAAAAGGAGAAAATCTGGCGCAAAGAGAGAACTGCTTGTGCCTCCACTCTCTGTGGAGTTTTGAGTCATTCATGCAGTGCAGTAGCTAGGGAGCCCGTGTGACTCATACACATTGCTAACTACGGAGAATAAATATATTTTCTGAAACATTCAAGCATTACTCACATTTTCACTTAGTATCAGCTGATTCTAGTAGCCTTATTCCACCTTTTGGGATTTAGTACAATGGGTTATATAAAAGACAGATTTGGCTCAAGCTCCCTTTAAACTGATGTGCTGAATGTGGCATCAGGCACCTTGCTTAGATGATGAAGTATTTTGAGTGCCCTTCAGTTCAGTATGAAAGTTATTATCTTAAACAAGGAGGAGCTGAGAAAATTGTAAAACTCACGTTACAGGTGACTTCAAAAGCTCTTGATAACTGTCTTAACTCCTGTGTTGTGACTTTCATCCCAGAGGTTTCTCAAACGTTCAACCAACTGGTAAACAGATCATATCCAAGGATTTATTGCAGACTCTTGAACTGGTACAATTTCTAGGGACTTCAGTACTCAAAATCATGGGATCACAGGAAAACACCAAGTCTTTTCTAGGCTGAGTTCTCCAGGTTCCTCTCATACACCACGTGGTCTAACCATCTGGCAAGCTTGGTGGCCCTATGCTGGAATTGCTCCACTATGCCCATGCCTTTCAAGTATGGGAGAGCCCAAAATCAGACGCAGTATGTGGTTCAGATATGGTCCCACAAGTGCCGAGTAAAGGGCAATGATAACTTCCCTTGACCTTGGCTATGCTTTTGCTAAAAGAGCCCAGCCCAGCATTTACCTGGTCGTTGCCGCTAGGGTCCATGATGCTTAAGAGTACCCAGCGGTGACATGATGTGGGTCAGTACCACTGCACAGTACAAAGATCTACATATGTCAGGAGATCTACATATGGTCATGCATAATGTCGTCCACTTCGTGGAAGACTGTGTAGATTATTTGGTAGATCCCTGGAGTAAGACCAGAAGTCTGACATCATCAAGTTCTTGATTTATTAGGTAAAAATGAGTCATCTCAGTTTTAAAGAAAAGTGAAATTACGCAAACCCTTTTTGCAAATAATTCTGAGGTCAGTGGAAAAGTGCTGTGGAAGAGCTAGATGTTATTTTGCATCGGCTCTTTATCAATGCCTGACGTGATTTTCTGCTTCTTCTTCTAAAACCCCTGACAGCCTTTCTCAGAGATGGGACATTGACCTCAGACTGGAGAGGTCCAAGATTTCTAGTGCTGAGAGACTGAAATATTTCACCAGAGACCACTGAGAGTTTTCCAGTGCCTCCCCATGACCCTTGCTCTAGGAAGGCAAAAACATTTTCCTGCAGTTGGATGGGGAAGAATCAGAGGCGCTCAGCTGGTGAAGACCAGAAAAACATGGATTTATCTCTTCTGATGGCCTAGCAGAACACACAAGGAAATACAGACATTGATATGGACACAGCAAGCTTGATCTGGCTCCGCAATGTACTAGGATAAGTCAGATGTCTATCACCAAGGCTAACATTGCAGTTAAGCCTAATCCCAACTGATGATGCATTAGCTTAAATGTGATTCCTTTTCTTAATAAATAAATAAGTAAATGCATTTATTGAATATAATTAATAATTTCTAATTGATTGGGCTCCTTTTAAAGTCTGGCTAACATTTACTGAAGCCAGCAGGTATCTGTGGGTTGCTCCATCCTCAGATATTCAGGGTTCAGGACTGTCACAGGGGAGACGTGGGCAATGCTTGGGCTTAGTCAGGCATGCTGTAGAGTGTGCATACCTCAGATAGAGACAGATGGTTGTTTGCTCTCTAGACATATGTAGGTTAATTCCCTAGAGGAACGTATGTATCTTTATCTGATTGCACTTCAGGGGAAATTTTGTAGAACAACTTCAATGGGAATTGTGGGAAGCTCTCAAAAGTCAGGTAACAGTTTTCTGTGGGCTGAGATGTTTAACATTAGGCAATGCGGTTTGAAACTCTTAGCCAAGAGGTATGGCAGTGCTATTGCAACAGGACTTGAAGATTTTGTAAAGTAATTGTTAGGAAATCAATCAAGAATAGGGCAGAAAATGGTATTATGTTACCAAGAAATGAGTAGTGTAATTGTGAATGCAGGATCAGTTCTGTTCCCCCATCTCAGAGGTAGAAAACACCCAGGGGAAGACAATCACGTAAAACAGTTTCCTGACTTAAAGAGGCAAAGAAGACCAGAAGTCTCTACTCTGGCATACAGGCAGCTGAGGGTCTGTAGAGGTCTATACAGCCTTTTTGGGGTCCATTGAATTTGGGATATCATAGAGAAGGTGAAGAAAGTAGAGATTCTTCACGATTTCTGATGCTATAAGAACTAGAGGGACTCCTGCCATCAGCAGGTTTAGCACAAACAAAAGAAGGTACTTTTTCACAAAGTACCTATAAAATGATGGAACTGATTGCCATGGTAATTGTGAAGGTGGAAGACATACAGGTATTCAAGGCAGACTGAATAAATTACCTCTGACTGTGATTATTAAGCATGACATTGCAGACACAATCTCCTGCTCAGGAAGTCCCCCAAGCCCTTGTGATGGGTTGTCCCTAGCTGGATGTGAGGTACCCACCAAAGCTGCTCTATCACTACCCTCCTCAGCTGGACAGGGGAGAGAAAATACAATGAAAGGCTTGTGGGCTGAGATAAGAAAAGGGAGAGATCACTCACCAATCACCATTACGAGCAAAACAGACTAGACTTGGGAAAGTGAGTTTAATTTATCTACTATGGGCTTCGCATAGGGCCACAGCCTCCTTCAGGCATCCCTCTGCTCCAGCATGAGTTCCTCCATGGGCTGCAGGTGGAGATCTGCTCCACTGTGGACCTCCATGGGCTGCAGGGGGACAGCCTGCACCATCATGGGCTGCACCACAGGCTGCAAGGGAATCTCTGCTGTGGCACCTGGAGCACTTCCTCCTCTCCTTCTGCACTGACCTTGGTGTCTGCAGAGCTGTTGCTCAAATATATTTGCACTCCTCTCTTCTCCAGGTGCTGCTGCACAGGTTTTTTACCCCTCTTCTTCTTAAATACATTATCCCAGAGACGCTACCGCTGTCACTGATGGGAAAGGAAGTGGAACCATGTTGGGATGCTTGCTGCCCATAGTGATGGACTCCTTTCACCCACAACATACACGACCTCTATGTGTGTGCTCATCTGCCATGGATGCATGCTCCAAAGCCATAAGTGAAGGCAAAGCTAGGGGTCTGCGGGCGGAAAAACTGGGACCACCAGAATGTGAAAAGCCACAGCAATGTGGTGGTGTGCTGGGGTCTGCTGCTGGTTGGGTGACACAACAGGGCTACCTGAGATGTGGCCATGGCTTCCAGGGCTGCAGCTGCACCCCCCGGGCAGACGTAGCATTGTACAGGGTCCTGCAGATGGTGGGACATGCTAAAGGAAAGACCACCTTAGGAGTGCTCCTTAGGGCACTCTGGAGGCAGCCAGCCTCGCCGATGTGCAGGGAGACCCCAGTCACACACCCGTACTAACCCTCATCTCCTACTACCCATAAAGGAAGCTCATATCTATTTGCATGGCACTGGGGAAAATGAAGTTATCAACACCCTATCCTGCTCAGGAGACCAGCATTGGTGTAGTCAGTGGTGTCCTACCATGGAGGTCTCTAGCAGAGGAGATCAGTAGTGCAAGGACCCACACTGTCCTCCTACCCTCACCTCTTCTGCAAAACCCCCTTGATGGCAATGGCACAAGGTGCACTCTGCTCATGACTGACCCTGTGGGAAGCTATGCCCTGCAGGGTGACCAGCCCCAGCTGCCCCAGTGATGGGATACTGCTCAGGCTCTCACAGCTGCACTGGGCAGAGCTCCCACCTTCAGAACAATGTCCCGCTTCTTTATCCATCTCTTCCACCTTCCTCCTGCCTCTGCCCCAGCTCATCCCTCTGCTAAGCAGGGTTGGACATAACCACAGCGGGGACCCGGGAAAGGAGCTGTGTGATGGTCCAGGCTTTGCTTTGTCAAACATCACCAGGCCCACCCTGTAAGTGGTCCTGTGCAGGGGAAGGAGGGCATCCCCTTGTCACTCCCAGCCTCTCCATCATGTTAAGCCGTTACTTTAGAGTGGAAATTCTGAAGCACACACTGCCATTTCCTATTACTCTGTGCATGACTTGGCACAATAAGGCCTCTGTGGTGGGTCTCCAGGAGCTACTATAACTCTCTGTATACACCCTATATGTTCAGGAGGAGTCACTGGGGAATTAACTCTGCTGGATTCAGTCTGCTGCCGTGCTGCACGAATAATCATGGGAAAAAATTGTATTCATTCAGCAATGTGTGGGAATGTTTAAATTATAAAACCCACTTTCATTTAAGTAAATGGGATAAAACCAACAAAAAAATCACTCGTGTTCGATAGTCTGAGATCCTTAATTTGCTCTAAATGAAAAGGTTGCTGTCCATTTAGGTTCAGTCTAGAAAGATGAATAATCTGTTTGATCACTTGAGAAACAGGAGATCATGTTGCCCAGTAGTTTGTTATTATATTTCAGCAATAGTGTTCTCATCCAAGGTTAGCTAGAGTTACAGCACTGACAAAGCACAATGCTGCTCTATCTCTGGCTTTATGTCCTTTGATAGCTGCTGCTGAAGCAAAAGATACCCTCACTATAAGACACAAAAATATGCAGGAACCATTAACAAAAAAGGTTTCTCTTGCCAGGCCACCTGCTTGTGGAGGAAGATGGTTTGGAGCTTTGAGACATGGCTGGGGATGGCACTGAAGGGGTGGATGGAGGTGGGGGACACTGGTGGTGCCTGCCGATCAGAAGCACCTCTTCCTTGCACCTGCCCTGAGCAGGATTTGCCCAACAGCTGCCTTCATGTTAGGCATAAATGCAATAGGCTGCAGGTCCTCTCCTCCTAAGGTAACCCTTTAAATGCATTTGGACCTGTTCCACCCCAAAAGCACTACCTGACTCCTGAAAGAGCTGGGGGTGACCACTCCATGCCCTGTCTGCAAGCAAGAACTCCAGGGAGGGTGCTCAGTCCCGCTTGGCAGGTTGTGTGCTAGAGGCAGACACAACATGCCCTGATTCAGGGTTAAATGGCCTTTCCCCTGCATATTGTCTGGCCAGCCTGGCATTTACAGCTGGGGAGGGGCAACGATGCCAACTGGCTACAAAACACTGGCAAACCCAGACATTGACCCGCTCCTGCTGGCGAAGCACCACACTGGCCTCTCTAAGGGCCCCTCACACTCAGGTGATAACAGCCCCACACGTCACTGCAGCCTCTCCCTGTCTCCTCCATCCCATTACAAAACCATGAGTTAGTCTGGGAAAGGTCACAGGTTTCTTTCTCCTCAAGACCTGTGCTCGGCTGCTGCATCTGCCCCACCTCCTACTGCTGCCACTGCTACTGCTCCCCTCACTCATGCTCCTGGAACACTGAAATGAAAAAGCAGCTCTGGCTTCTGATGGGAACTGCCAGTTTCCAGGAAGCACGTGCAATGCCCTTCCTGATCACAAGCAGTCATTGTGGCTTGGGAAGGACTGCTGCTTCAGTCCTGGGCACTTCATTCACGAGGAGAGAATTTGTATGAAACCCTCAAACTCTGGGCAAATCTGGGGTTATATCTACTGTAGCAGTTCCAGACTGATGCTGCTGGTGTGGCCACAAGCTCAAGAAGCTTTGAAACCCTCAGGGCTTCCCTCACCATGTTCTCCTTCATGGCACACCCTCTTCAGTCTCCTCAACTGGCTCTGCTCCACACTTGAAAGTCCTCTACTAAAATAGCACCTATTTGTCATACCTAAACCCTGGACCAGGAATTTGTCATGGGACCATGAAATCCTTTCTTCATGCTTATATTTTAAATAATCCACCCCAGACCTCACAAAGCTGAAGCCACCACGCTGTGACCTCAAACTAAAACATTGGACATCTCAGGTGCGATCCATCACACTAAATTCAGGCAGATGTCTGGCATCCCAAGCTTCTTTTGAGCTGGCTGGTAGCATCAGGCCTGTGTAGAGAGTGTTTCATGTGACATGTACATGATACCTTAGGAAGTGAGGACTACTCTGGAGGTATCTTTTTCTTCTCTTCTAATGCTTTAATTAGAGTAAATTAATCCCTCTGCTTTTGCTCCTATACTGCCTCTTCACCATTTTCTTCTCATTTTCATTGTATTTCATCCATCTGCAGTGCCCTGACGTGTTAACTGGTGAGCTTTTCACAGCACAGACTTTATTTGTAATTTTTACAGCTCCCGCTAGAGAAGCTCCTTCAACCTGACCCTTTCTCTCCAAAGGCTACTACAAAACAAACTGCTGCAGAGTGTTAGGGGGAATGCAAGGTCCAGCTGCTGTTGTGTGTGGCCCAAAGGTGCCTCACTTGATCCACACTGAAATACAGGCAAGTGCAGCTTGTGTGTTTACTATACAGTATGCATCTGACATGCAGCATTTTCAGACAGCCTGCACTTTGATCCTGGGGCTGTCTTCTCCAGGCAGCAATGTCAGGACTGTTAGGCAGCACTAACACATCAGCTCTGCTGTTGCTGTGGAATTCAGGCGAGGTGATGACTGTTGCATGAAAGACTGCCTCTCCTCTCAAGGAGCCAAATGAAGAATGATGAGAAAAGTCATCGCACAAGCTAGTACTTCCCAGCATGCACAAAATATTTTCTGCTTCTCGGCTCGCTGCTGGTTCACCTTCAGCCCCACTTTTCATTTAAGCCGTCTTGCAACCACCAAGGATTTTTGAGCAGTGAAGTAGTCTTTTTCTAAGCCCAGCACCGTGCAGAACAGGACCTCGCTGCAGAGCAAATGATGTGTGAACTGTTATACTAGTAATAGTGTCAGGACCAGAGATAATGAAAGGATGCAAACCATTGAAGTTAGTGAGACTGGGCTTCAGGAACATGGGTGGTAATCCAGCCTTGGCTTCCTGAGCACATTGTCTGAGATGTTTTACACAAACACAAAGAAGCATCATTCACATACATTGAGACCAACAAGACCTTTGCAGTCCGTGTTTCCTGTAGATTAGTTTCGGCTCTTCTGTATCTGACATAATAATGACTTCATCATTTTCCTTTTAACTTAAAATTCATTGGGCACAGTCTAAGTTCTTGTTTCAGTTAAGTTGTCCAAGGAAGTAATACAAATTCAAGCTGGAAATTAAGAGGATGTTTTCAGTGATCAGATAAATAAAAGGTAACTCAAGCTTTCCATTGAGTAGGTGGAATGAGAGAGCAAGCTATCCTTGAGGATGGTGTATGAAAGAGATAACACAACGCAGTTGCCTGAGATAGCCCAGGCATCCTTTTAGGACCTATGATTCACATGACATTTGTGCCTTATTCTCAGCTTCTCAAATGTCTGTCTCCTACTGTTATTATTTTTAGCTTGGTTTGCTAAAGAAACAAGGCTGATGTGATGAGGCTGCCCATCTGCCTGGCTATCTATCGTCTCCATCTGTCCCTTCTCCCAAAACCCCTGTGAACCTGCTGGCCTGTTTCAGTCCAGTCTGATGGCAGGATGGAGGTCTCAGGGTGAATTATCCTACATGTGTCATGAAAATTGGCTGCTTCTCAGGGAAGGACCAACACAGCTCTTGGTGGAGGGAAGCGCAGGGCGAATCCAGCTGTTGGTACCTTGTCCATGGCAGCAGCTGGGGGGGTGGTGGACACGCACTCACTCATCAGGCAATCTGGACACAGGATACTGAAACAACATGTGCTGTCTCTTGCCTGTGGGAGGATGTCCTAAGGGACACAGGGCAGCCGAGCTATTGCCATGCAAAGGCAAGGGGATGAAGGATGCAGTTATCTGGATAAGCCAGCTTTCCCCATGTCTGCACTTCACCGTGCTTTACCTGCATCTGTAACCCTGGGTAACTCTCCAGGTACAGGATTTGGCTTTCAATATGTGGCTGATTTCATGTGTTAACCACCTCCCGATGTGAGCTACTTCAGACATGGATTTGATGTGAGTTCTGAAGCTGTGCGTGCCTGTGTTTATACCGTGCACCTACTCGAGTGTGAGAGGAGAGCAAGGCCTCTTTGGGGAGCTCTGCTGTCCGTGCAGGAGCACAGTGCTGCAACCCCAGATTGCCAGACATGCCAACGCAATCCATTGTCCATCTTCACACATTGCCGAGGCAGCATTTAAGCGTGCAAATAGATGCTATAGTCTAGCAGGGAGTATAAATGAGTGCTTAGGTTCATCTGCTGGGGCTGCTCAACCTCTAATATTAACTGCATGACTTTACAGGAATGAGACCGCCTTGTGCAGCAGTCATGGCTCTGAAAGTTTCTGAGACTGTTTGTGTGTCCTCCCTCCACCAGACTCTCTTACTCTTCAATTTTTTTATAAGCTGAATAATCAGGACAAAGCTACATCTCCTTTCCTGCAGGGCATTTCCTTCCTTCTCAGGTCTTTCCACAGTGCATCATGCACGCCTTGCCTTTTTGCAGGTACAAAGGATGTAATCCTGCTCAGGTTCTCCAAGGATCCCCATGTGACTGGCAGCTGATGAAAGATCTTGTCTTTTCATTTTCATACTTCCTTTCTTCAGCAAAGTGACTCAACAGCCTCTGCAGATCCACAGCTTCCCTGCCAAATGGAGTGCATTTCATTTCCATGCCTTTTCAAACTTACCAAAATAAAGTCCACGTGTTTAACAAGGAAAGCAGTGCAGGGTTTCATCCTGGCAAGGATGCTTGTGGCAAAGACAGGACCCAGGCAGGCAGCTGCCAGAGGGAGACAGCTTGTGTCCTGCTGCTTCTATTAGGATCCCACTCCGCAAACTTCCTACTTAGTGTTCCGATGCCTAAATTTCAATTGTGGCCACATGATCTGCTTGTCTGTAAGCAAAAGACTTGCCCTGTTTCAGAATGAGTTACAGTCATGAATGCAACCTTGGCTAAATTGTATGTTTATTTGTAGTATGAAATCATGAACTCTGCTCCTGCAGAGAAAATCATTACCCACTTCAATGCCCTAGAAGGGGAGGGCATAAGGAGAGAGAAGCACAGACATCACAGAAAAAGTCTAATGTGCTCATTATGAATAACATATCCAGCCCAGCTTTAGTCATGGAACAGAATAGCTGCAAACAACGTTGGAGGCTTGCTTTATGAGGCATTGAGCTGATACATCCCCCCCCAGCGCCACAAGAGTTTTATTTTAGGATAGAAAAATGAGGAGAAAACACTAAAAAGTCAGGGAAAAATGGAAGGAGCCTTTGCAGCACAGGTGTCAGTTTGCATCTATGCAGTGTGGAGCAGAAAAGCAGTTTTGCCATGGCCTGACCTTGCTAAATCTTCACTTCCATTCCCAGATGTGGGCTTTGCTGGTTGTCAGAAATGAGCTGCTCAGAGAGGCCCATGATGCTTGGAGCATCATGCCTGGTGCAAGCGTAGGGCTGGCTGTGTGTGTCCTTGCTCTAAGGGGGGTCAGGCATGGGAAGTACCAGCCTGCCATGGGGCTGAAGATTCGCTTGTGTTGGGGATGTCTTCATCAGTTTCCTTCCTGGAACTGTTACCATGTGTGACATCTGCAGGAACACTAAAGCCCCTTGCTTTACATGAAAGGCTGAAGGGGAATGTGTAACATCCTTCGAGCACCTCAACGGACAAGTGAGAGAGAGCCATCCCTTTCTGGCTCTTCTTCCAAATTGCCATTTGTTCTATGGTAGTCTCCTCTATTGTATATGAAACAGTAATGAGCTTTGGTAAATTACTTTAGTAATCAAACTCATATTTTATTTTATGATTTAGTGTGGCAACTATTACGTGCAAAAAGAGAATTTCCCCAATTGTTTAACAGCATGAAGGACAAACGTTTTTACATTTCCAGTCCATTATTTGGTAGGTTTCTGGTGAGCACGATTTTCTCCTGGGTTGTGGTGAGATAATAGCTGGAGCAGAGCCTTGGGTCAGCAGCAACCAAATAACCATGTCCTTCAGTGTTTGCTTGGCAGCACTGGCTGGCCTAGAGTCTTTTCTTATCAACAGAGAGCCGTAGCAATACATTGAGAAGTGTCTGAAACCAGAATTTGGAGGTGAAATAAAAGCCAGCGCTACCAGCCTCTCTGTAGCACCATTAACTTGCCTGGTTTACACCAGTAAATCTCTGCTACAGCTTTCAGCCAGGCCTAAGGAAATCTATTGCTGTTTTGTTATTTTTTGCTGTCCTCACATCAAGATGAGTCAAATACAGCTTTTGCATAGAGCTGAAAGCTCGTAAGGACTTATGTACGTGGACAGCCTTGGACTGGCTGTCCAGTCCCAGTGCTGCCCGTGGAAAGACAGCTCTGTCCTTCTCCTGGAAAATCTCTGTGGGCTCTTGCTGAGCTCCAGTTTCTGATACCAGCATGATCCCACAGGTAGGTCAGTTTGGAAGCAGGTGGAAAGCCAGGAAGGCTTTCCTTGGAGCATACTGCCCAGAGCACTGGCCATATGCTCCCAGTGGTGTACCTTCAGCAATACACTGTACTGGCTGCAGCAGCATCCCCAGACCCTTTTAGTTCATGAAGCCAGCAGCAGTGCCACACTTCCCCCTGCAGATCTAGGAGGAACCAAAGAACCTTTGCTCCCTCCATGCTTGCCTGGCTCCACACCTTGCACTCAGCTGCTGGCTGGAAGGACACAGCGTCAGCTGCTAGTTCAAACATGTTCAATTGTGCTAGCATCGCTCCTCATGGATTTAGCATGTCCATAAATCCTATGGCCTATTTGGATGAACACGTCACACATGGCTCTAAGCAGGCTAGAAGTGTATCACCTCACCAGTTTAATATTCATCACTCGTGTTGGCAATAGCAATGATGTGACCTGGTCAAAGCCCCACGAATTTCTCTATCAACTCTAGTAGACCTCAGATCAATGGGGCAGGGACCCAGTGATCCACAGCCAGCTTTGCTGCTAAGGGAGATCATTTCACTGTCCCAGTGGTACCGCTAACCACCTTGAATCTGTACAAGGGCTTGGATTTATTAAAGGTGCTTAATACTGAGAGGCCCAAAGGGTTTAGTGAATAGTGAGCATCTCTGACAGTAAGAAAACCTTTAATCAGATGTCTAAATCTGAATGTTGGCAACTGTGGAGACAAGGTCCTCTTTTATTGTGCTTCCCATAGATAGGTGGAAAGGTGGAGCGCTAGCAGGGCTCCCTGCCTCCATGCGGTGACCAAAGGGATAGCGCTACAGCATGGGCAGGGATCTCTGGCTGTCCCATGGGTATTACTGCAAAGAGCTCATTGGTACTCGCTCTACTGCCGGCACTGCTTCTCATGAGGCTTCTTGCAGGTGCTACACAGATCAGCAGTCCACCTGCATGCCAGCTCCCCGCCTCCCCTTCTCAGTATAGTGACTGCTGTCGTGGACGAAAGCAGAGAGCTTGTTTTTTTACCTCTCAAATTAGCTGTGAAAATTCATATGAATATTAAGATCTCTAAATATCCAGTACTAATATTCCCTTTGTTTACTGTCAAATCAGTTTCTGGCCTTGTTTCAGAAATTAATCATTGCATGTATAGCATCCCTCTTCAGCTTAATATGCAAGGGAAATCCTGTCCCATACCATCAAGGTTTCCTGCGTTTGCACTTAGTCTGTTTTACATGCAGGCTTGTGCCTGGATTACAGAAATGATTTCTTAAAATTTCCAACAGTGGGAGATGAAATAGGTGAGTAGGTCCAGGACTCTGCTTCCCACCTCCTGCCCTTGTGTAAGGCAACCTCCCCACGTACATGCCCGTGTTACCAGAGCAACTCCCAGGGATGACGATTCCTGCCACTTGACGCTGAGTATTTGTTGAAGCCTTTCTTAGCAACACGTAAAGCAAATGCACTCCTGTCTGGCAAGCTGTGAAAAGAGAAGTGTTGCCGTGAGAGAAGGTCTGCATGTTCGAGTGGAGGGTACCAGTACCCACCAAAGGCAGCATGCTCTGCCAGACTGAGCAGGGGCAGGGAGATGCCCCGCTGCTCTCCTTGTGCTGGGAGTACCATAACATTTTCCATTAAGGAATTGATTTTCTAGTAACTGATCTGTAAAATGGGAATAATTCCATCTCCCATGGCCATGCCGAAAAGATCCAATATTTTCCCCAGTATTTTCAGTCTCTGGAAGTCTCTAGGGATCACCAGGACCTTGCTCTTGGTCTTAGCATGAGCAAATGCAGCAAGACCTTCATCTCTGACTCGGTGTGACCATCTGTGACTCAGCTCTGAAATACAGTGTTTTTCCACTGATAATTTTATAAGTATAACCTTAAGATGGACTACATTACAGATGAGAATCTAAGAACATTTTTAATCTCCTGTTATTTACTTGTAACATCATGAATCACAGCATTGCACAGTGTACATGATAATCCCTGATGATATAATTACAGTGCTCTCTATATACTGTGCTTTCTTAATTCATTGTATTCAACATTCACCTTTTAGCAAAGCATGCTTTAATTTCCACATGCACTTTACCCAGTTCGAGACCAAGCATGGGAATTGAAAACAAGACTCCTGATAGAACAGCCACGTTGTGCTGGCTGTGTATCTGCTGTGTTTGCTTGCCTCCCACTGTAGCCTTTGCTCCCATCCCACATGTGAGCAGCACTGGGTGACTACAGTCAGTGAGATGGCTTATTTGAGCTTGACTTTATAATGTGTGACTGAAGCTTGTTCTCAGGCTTATCAGCTGGGGTATGTTTGCACGGAGAAATACTCTGTGGTTGTTGTGGGTTGCTTGTTCTCACTGGGGGAGGTCTCAAAGCTAAGTGCTGGCACTGCTTGGGGTGGGTGAGGAGGCTGGCCAGCCCAGCACCCTCACTGGTGCTCTTACCTCCATCCTCAAAGGCAAATTAGGCCACAAATTGTGGAGAGTACTAAAAAAACCACATTTCCTCCAGTGCCTCCACAGAATGTGTCCCTAAAGGACGTGCAGGGGAGGGCAGTGCAGGGGCTCCATGGGGCTGGAGTGTGGATGTCCAGCGCAGGGAGAAGCCTGTCACCCAGTCTCCAGGCATGGCACAGGCTCCAGCAGGATAAGCAGGACTTGTGCCGAGATGAATGAGTTTCCGTCCTTCCCAGAGGACTGTTGTTCTTAGGCCATTACAACTGGCCTGGATGCTGGTACTTTGTGCACCTAGTGCTGACTTAGTGCACCTTCAGCTACTCCCCCACCATTATCTCCAGATCAGTCCCAACTCATATTTCTGCTGTGAAGCTTACCAGGAAAGAGAAGAACAGCCTTTTCAGGTGCAGGCTGCACCGTCCCTCATCTGCTGCTAGTTCAAAACAGGCTGAAGCTGCTTCTTGAGGCTCAGTGTTAGATTTGAGAGGCTGCTGGTTACTGAGCTGCAGTGGATCTGCCTGGAGACAAGCCCTTGAAATGGCAAGCAGCATCACCTCCAGAGCCTCCTCTGAGTGCACAAGTGGGGCCATCTGAGCATGGTTTGAGCAGGGAGCTGATCTGGAAAGCTTGCTGCAAATTCCAGGAAAATGACCTCTGCTGAGGTAACCTTTGCTGAGTCGCTCATCACTGAGTAAGCAGCACTCCAGCACTGAAGGTTTTTACCCCAGGCTCTCTTAAAACTGTAAATTCATCAGCTGGTGGGTTCCTAGCCCTGCCTTAGCCCTCCCTTGGTAGTTGCCAATACAAAGATCTGCTCATAATCTATTTCTCTCTGTGCCACCAAACCTTGCAGGGATGATGCCAGTAATTTTCCAGGCTTGCTCCCCTCATTCAGCTGACACCAGCTGTTGCTGCATCACTGAGGGGGCCACAGACATGACAAAGGTGAGTAAACAAAGTGCAGGCTGATCAGCAAACAGCCTTACAGGTGCCTTCCCGTCATGGAGCACATCCTACAAAGCCCTGGATTGTCTTTTGTTTCCTTTCCTTCTCTCATGTCTGATTTTCATACTTATAAACATGCAGATGCAACAGGGAAATTTAGGAAATCGGTTTCTAAGGCAACTGATTATGTGATGATGCAATTACCTTATTATTTGAAAGTCAGGGTGCCATGCATTGCAATAAGCTCTTACCAAAGGGGAGAATGAAAGTTTTCATAATACTTACCCACTCAAAAGCAGCACAGCCCTGAAAATTACTTGCCTTGAGAATACACCAAGAGTGCCAGAAGCCAACAAAATCCAGCTGCCTTAGCTGTAAAGTGAGGGGAGGAAAAATCTCCTCTTTGCTCTGATGTTGGCAGGATGAGGGAGGGGGCAGCACTCAGTCAGCAGTGTATGTCACAAAGTCCACGGGAAAAAGCACATGAGTAATCAAGCAGACATCCACCTATGATTACTTTTAGTTATGAAAAAGAAAAATTTGAGCTGCAAACATGCAGGTCCTTGGACCCAAACATTGTACCTAAATGCAGTGATAGAGATGACATTGGACCCATGGCTGTGGTTCTCTAAAGCACTTGGTTTAACTTTGGTTTTGAGAGATCTTTTTCCTGCACTTGAGCCTGTCTTGCTGTTGTAGACCCTTCCTTTCCCGTTTGATTTCCTGCAGCTCTACTACAGGCTTTTCTCCTGCATTTTCCTTCCTCCTTCATGGTGTCTCTTCACACGTTGCTCCCCACCCCTCTAATTCTATACAATCTCGGGCCAATCCAGCATTTCTCTCACTTGAACGGTGCCCAAAGACAAGGCCTCTGCATCAGACCTTTGCCTTTGACCTCCAGCACCCACTGTGCTGGGGAGGGAAGGAACAGGAGCCAGCTCAGATGATGGGAACCCAGTCAGCCCCCAGTGAGGGTGGTATCTCCTACCTCTTCCTCCATTGCCATCCTCATCACATTCAGCCTCTTTACAGCCTGTAACTCCAGGATTTGCAGCCCAGGTTCCTGTTGCCCATGCTTCATGCAGACCTCCCTTATTGGAGAAGTCACCTCAGGTCTGCTGGTGGCTCTGGGACCTCTCTCAACCCAATGACGCTTGCAACTCGACTGCCTTTGCCAGCTCCCACTGTGAATTTCCATGCTTCTCTGCACAGATCTAGCTCCTTCCTACATGCAGGGAGACACATCCTGGCCTCTTTTCTTGGACTCTGTTTAAAATGTTTTCCTTAATAAGTCCTCACAGTGCTCCTTGCTCACAAACAAGTCACAATTGTTATTTCTGAGGCCCCAGAAATGATGCTGTAAGAATCAGCAGAAGTCATCAGTGTTAGGTGTTGTCAGGAGATGCCAGCTGTAGCTGTCGGGCTGCTGCTCGTGAGGGCTGCTGAGTTGCCAGAGGTAGGTACCCCATGTCATTGGAGGGTGCATGCTAAAGGAAAAAAAGATGGAAGAAGCACTGCATAAAGCATTAGCTTGCTGCTTTTGGTCCAGGATACCAGGTGCCTTGTAAAGTAGCAGGAGATGTCAGCCTGCTGTCCTGGACTTCACATTGCCTCTCTAGATCCATGTTACTGCTCTTCTGCAGCTGCACAGGTGTTATTTGAAGTGATTGTTTTGAATAGCTTCAAAACAAAAACCCCACCCGAGTCAGGTCTTACAGTGGGTCACAGCACCCTGTAGGTCCTGAGCTGTGTGCATGGCGTCAGGCTAGCAAACATGGACATTGTGTGCTCTGCCAGAAAAGTTGGAGGTGGTGGTATCCAAAAACACTTGAGAAATATCTCCTGAGGAACCAGGCTGGAAGAGGACTGCAGAAGGACTGCTCATGGTGCTTGCGCCGCTTTGCTGCCCAGCGGCTTCCCAGAGCCAGCCCAATGTTCCAAGGATGCCACAGCAGTGACTCTTGCTCATGCCAGCAGAGGAAAGCTACAACGTGTTCTTTTGGCTATTTGAAATGGGGCCTGTATTTGGCTAAATTCACCATCTCCAGAACTTATCTTGCCACTGAACCTTCTTACAGGGAGTACGAGAAGCCTCTGGTGTGAATTCCCCTTCATGCAGATCCTTGTGGGCTGCAGAGGGTGGCTGGCTGCAGGATGCCCTTCTCCCTGGTGCCAGGGCAGGGCTGGCATCATTTGCTGGCCATGCACTGTGCCTGGGGACAAGTGTGTGCAGCTGTGTGCTTTCTGCAGTGATTTCCCAGCAGGCCAGGGAGGAAAAATGGAAAGCAAAATGAAATTGCAAAGCCACGTCTGCTCTGTGGGAAATGCTCAGGTAATGTGATAGCAATGGAGACAAGGCAACCCCCTACGACTTTCTAAATAGAGCCAGCAAGCATATGCAACACCAGTAAAACTAAAATGATCGTCACCTTCCCCTTGAGGAATTCATACACTTCTGAATTTATTTTTCTGATTGTAATATACTCTGCTCTTTTACCCTTTTCTTAATATATATAAATAGAGTATCTATCTTGTAACACCCCTTTACTGCAGGGCTGAGCGACTGCAGTTTTACAAAAGATGGCAGCCTGACTGCGGCCAATCAGTGCCTAGATGCTGAAATCCAGTACAGTAGCCACGGCCACAGGAAGGTCCTGTGGGGAGAAGCAGAAGGGGAAAAGTCAGTGGAAAGTGAAAAGGTGGTGTAAAAGTGGCTGGGGAAGGGATGAGGGTAGCTGAGGTGAGCAGTCCCACGTGGGCAGCATCCTTTATGTGTGTTTCTGCCCAGGCAGCCCCTGGGCTCATGTAAGAGGCACTCAGTCGTGATCCCCTTAACACCTCTCAAAGCTCCCACACCTCTAACCCCTTGGGTTTACTTGGGCTGTGTTTCTAAAATGGCTTTCCTCTTCTGACATTCTTATTGAATAATGTGGACTTTGCAGTGCAGGAGATGGGAGTGGCTGAGCCATGTCTTCTTTTCTCAAAATGGGAAGTAGCTCAGACCTAGAGGCAAGAGCAAGGTTTGCTTTTAGCTATCTAAAATAAAGTCTGTTGACTTCATGCACTGCCCATGGTGTTTTACTGAATGTTTTATGATGCTTTATGCATGAGCAAAGAGGGTGCAAGGCTCTGACCTTACCACTGTATCTGGGAAGCAGATGTGCACGGCCACCAGCCTTATGGTCAGGTGCCCAGCTGTGCTTCAGGCACAAGGACAGCAAGGACAGCAAGCACCCATCACCACAAACCTCAGGCTCCCAGCACAGCTCAAAGTACCATCTTCACCCCATAGACCATGGGAATATCCAGGTGCAAAAACAGTTTAATCCAAGTCTCTCCAAAATGGTAGACAATGTCCGGAACTTCCCCTGCTCATTCCCGCTCTAAACTCCTGCCCTCACATAACCCTCCTTAGTAAGTCATCCTCTTTAGCTGTAGCTGCAGTGAGAAGTTCACTCCTAAAGCCACTGGTTTTTTTATTCCTAGAGGCAAATGTGACTGGACTCTTTTGCATGCTTTCTGGGAAACATTGGCTTTGGTTCAGCTCAGAAAGGTTCCAAGGTGCCTCAGCAGAGCATCCCAAGGAGACAGAGCTCCCCATAGGGTCTAGTTAGGTGTTCCACCTTTATATATTTATTTTCCTGATTGTAATGTACTTCCATGGCCAAAAATAGTTGGAAG
The DNA here is from genome assembly GCA_026283785.1 of Coracopsis vasa. NCBI lineage: Eukaryota > Metazoa > Chordata > Aves > Psittaciformes > Psittacidae > Coracopsis > Coracopsis vasa. The sequence continues at coordinate 30,744 of JANHGB010047416.1, forward strand.
ATGATTTTAGATAGAACTCATTCTTTATTTTTATTTTAATATTTTTTCATGGCAATAATTAGGGGTTAATTAAGATGGTCTGTCCTCTTCCAACTTTTTGTGCTCCTGTAATAACTTGCATATGCATACGGAGCTGTGCTGAAGTTCACACTGAAGAGTACTGCAAAACTGTACAGTTGTAGGATTTTTGATATGCATTTTTATATTGCTTAGGTGTCAGATCTGAACCGAGGCTGAGTAATAGAAACTCACTGTCATTGAAATATCTGCCAGGGCTGAGCCCTTTACAAACCCTCCTGCTCTCCTATAATTTCATTTGTTCCTTTGTTTTTAATCTGGGGCTTGGGTTGGTATTTGCACTAGGCTTTTGTAACAGAGTATTGTACAATATCGTGAGTGCTTTCCGTGAGAACGTGCTAAACAAATACGATTGTGGAGTCACAGGATGGTTGAGGATGGAAGGCACCTCTGGAGGTCATCTGGTCCAGATGTAGTCCATGAAGTCTGGCTGATAGACCAAAGGTGTGATCCTTTTCTTGCTTGTGGCACAGCAAATCAGGAGTTAACATTTCCTGTCGCCTCTAGGATGCAGACCCATAGTTAAGCCTGAGTTGATTTGTTTTGCCAATGTGTTTGGACTGGAAGGCAAACACCAGAATTCCCCAGAGCATCTCAGAAGTAAAGGTTCACCTATCCCCTGGTCATCTGGACTTACTATTAGTATAGGACAGATTTGCCTTGCAAAATACAAACTCTCATTTTGCACAGCAGTGCAGTACTCCTGACTCACAAAGACAGAGAAACACTCAGGCTGTTTAGGACCTCCATAGTGCATTCTGCCACCAAGTTTCTTGCCATCCACAAACTTTATGTGTGTGCAGTCCATTCCCTTTTCCAAGCCACTGAGAGGAATCCAACAAGATGCTTACAGAAAATGGGAAAACACCCAAGCATGGACAGGAGGTCAGTGTGAAGTCAGAAGGTACATCACTGTAGGGAAGGAGCAAACCCTATCCAAAACCTGAGACACAGCCTGGCTGAGAGACCCCCCGTTACCTGCACACGGTAGCAGCACACTCATTGATTGCCACAAGCAGCGCCAAATCCTATTTTCCAGGTCATCAATCTTACCAGTCACTGTAAAATCTTATATAACTCAGCTCTGTTTGGTACGCAGCCTGCATCACATCTCTGCAAGGCTTCAGCCAAAGATCTGGGCAGATTTTGCAAGATCAGATCTAGCCTGCTAATGAGTGCCTCATGGTTTTTGTAGTGTGGTTTAGTGTGTGCTGCTCCCCAGCTCTGCAAGACCATGGCTCATTCACATGTGCTGTGCAAGGACCACCAGGCATCACCCCAAAAGCCTACTAAAGCAAGCTCCCAAGCTTAGTGTAGTGGGCTATCCAGTGAAGTGATAGAAGCACTTTTATCCAGGTGAAGGAACGAGTTACTCAGCTTTCTGATTCACCGAGATTGTAACAGGACTGACATTGGCCTGCAGTGCCCCAGCCGTTCCCTCCATCCTCTGCTGATGGGAGAAATACTCAGACCAGGGTGAAGGATAAACATGGAGGATGTGCTCGAAGGATGACCTTGTCACTTTGAAACCCCTAAAGCTGTGTGCCTTGTCAGTGCACTTACCAGTACATTCCTTAGGGCTGCTGCACAACCCATGAGGTCACGTTTTTTCTCGCTGCACCAGCTTTGGCTAAAATATCGACTCACATCCATTTCTGGTCCTCCATGCAACCCACAGTCCTCAGCCCAATGTCACCCAACCATGCAGATCTCTGCTGTTCCCTGTATCTCTTCTACACGTTTTCCTATTTGGGAAGTTTGCAAGAGGCAGAGAATAGATTCAAGATGGGACAGTCCAAGAGGTAAAAAAATGAGGACAGACTTACTGGGACCAAAGGTCCATTTAAGCAGGAACTTCAGTGATCTCTGAATGAAGGAGGAAGTCAACATATGGGAAAAAACACGAAGATAGGGTAGGAGGACAGTGTGCCTGCCCCTCATGCAGCTTACCGAAGGCAGAAGATTTCATAGAATTGTAGAATAGTTTGGCTTGGAAGGGACCTTCAAAGGTCACCTTGTCCATCTACCCAGCTGGAGGACATAACAAGCCTACTGCAGCTAATAGCTATATAGGACCATAAAAGTAGAGGTAATCACACATCTTCATACCCCTGCATGCAGACTTCATTGCTGCCATTTTTTCCCAATATGCTTTATGGGCGTAACAGCTAAAACCAACACAAATGCTGAAAGCAAACCCTCCACAAAAATAGCCATGGGGCTGCACATGCAGTTTTCTCCTGCGGGACCAGCCGGCCAAGGGGACCAGCCACACCTGAGAGATGTGAGTCACTTTGCCAAAGCACCAATAGACAGCACTCATATCTGCCGGAGATGTGGGCCATGGCCCACATCTGCTTGGAATTTGGATATGGCTCCTGGTTGCAAAATCTTTCCTGCCCCGTCTCTGCTAGCATTTAATATCTGTGCAGTTCATACTCACAGACACTTTAAAGCCCTAGCCAGTCACCACAGGCTAACTCTGCATTTCAATATCTGGGGAGAACAAATATCACATTATGCATTTGGGATAAGAAAAATCTCTTTTTGCCTTGAGTTGGTTGGACAGATGACTAGCTGGTATGAATCACAAACGCTACAGTCCAATGCATAATTCCAGATTGCGCGCGGTGTTATGGCACATGGTTATGTTCCCTGATTTGATGGCTTATTTAACTAATCAGCACAGCAGGAGCAGTTCATTTCAACTATTCCAATAAATGAGAGCTCTGTAATTTGCACATGCAGCTGTAATAGTCGTAATGCTTCATTCCTGCTGCGCTGCTTAGTTACATAAACCATCTAGTCAGAATCAATACTTATTTACTGTACCTAATCAACACAGTTTGAATTACAAACATGCAGAATTTGCATGTAAGCTGAGTCGCTGAGTTTTCCCTCAGGTACTGGTATCTGAGGGTTTCTTAATCCATTCAAAAAGGCATGAAAGACGGATGTAAAAAGCAGTGGAATAGCAAATAGCCGTGTGAAGGCTTTGTTAGCTCTTTTTGTGGGAAACACAGGGATTTGACATTTATAACAAGAGGCTACTGGAAACCACGGAGGAAATCCACAAGAGCAGCCTCTCCTCTGCTGCAGAAACTTAGACTAGTAATTTCCAGGCAGCTTTCAATTACCAGCGGATGAGCTGATGGACTGGAGACAGAAGGAGCAGACGAAGGTCCGGATCTCATCACGAAGCATTCGTCAGCCCCTGGGGCAGACGGGGGCTTGTGAAAACCTCTGTGACACATCAGGGCTCTTATACTGCAGCCGGTGAACAGCGCTCCCAGAGGAGGCCTGATTTAGAAATTATTGATCATGTTGATTTCCTAACTGATATCTAATATACAGCAGTGAGCAGAGCGTCCCTACCTAAGGCTCTTGTGTAACACTGCTTCTCTTCATACACCCCCAAGGCTGAGCTCTTATCGATACTGGTATCAGCAGCAAAAGACAGTTTAGGCAATGGTTGACCACACACTTCACAGCCTCTTCTGGCATCCTCCTTAAGATGCTGGCCACAGTGCTCTTGAAGTGCCGCATATGGTGCACCCTGGGTGAGATGGGGTGAGCTGTGCTGGAGGCAGGGAGGTGTTTGCTCTCGTGGGCAATGGGACTGCTGGGCTGGGTGGGAACTGGGACTTTCCTGGACCAGCCAAGTTGGTACCTAGGATCTGCCTGCCTTCTCCTCTCAATGCGTACCTTGAAAGATTAAAATAGCACTGTACCCTGTGTTCGTTTGAAAAGGAACTGGGAAATTTTGATTCCCAAGGTAAGTTCCCTGTTTTATAGAAGGTAGCAGAAGGGAGAGGGCAAAAGCGGTAAAGGAAAAGGATTTCATCCTCAAAAAGACGTGGTTTTGAGCTCCCGGTTCCCAAACAGCTTTGCCGTGTCATTTTGGGTTTTATTTCGAGTCAAGATTTTTTAAAAGTAAGTATTTTCCTGTAGGAATGCACAGCCAGTTTGTCACAAGCACATTTAATCAGAGCAGATGGAAGGCAAAAGCTGGTTGTTGCTGTGAGCTCATGTGCCTTCACATGGTGCGTCTGGGGCTGTCTTCTAGAGCTGGCTCTAGGCTTCACAGTGGTCTATTCAAAACTGAATTTTGCTGCCCAAAGGAGGCAGATGAAATGAGATTGCCTGGGGACGCAGGTTTGCTGCCCTGGCTACCCTGGGCTGGTGTTCCAGCATAGCCCCTGCCCCTTTTGGGGAGTAGGGAGTGTGGGGAGCTCTGCTTCTTAGGGTCCCCAATCTTGGTGCCTCAGCCCTTGAGCTGAACACCCTGCATAGCCCACCTGCACTAAGCATAGGCACCCAGACCCATTTTCAGTTACAAAAAAGGACGTCTGAGATGTCTGTTTGGGATGACAGTGATGGTACAGGTCACAGGGCAAGTAGCTAGGTCTGGTTCGTTGGGCATCTCAAATGCTCACCTATTGAGACCCAGCCTGTAAAACAGGGATAAAAAGAAGACCTTTCCTGGCAGAGGAATTGTTGGGTGTTGTATTCATGTGTTCAGAGAGCACTAAGATACATGGACGGAGCATGTGGACTCAAAATATCATGTTGAATTTATTTGCTCCCTTAGTCTCCCTGAAGCAGATTATCTTCTCCTTGCTCTTACTGCACCATAGATCAAAATATCCTGCTATCATAGCACCAAAATACCTTGCAATCCACAAGCTCTTTGGGCATCAGCTTGCCTTATGTATCTCCCTCTTTGTTTTTTCCAGCAATGCTGAAGGACAAATGTGGCAGCCTGCTCTCCTAGGCTTAGCAGAGTAACATGGCAGAGCCCCAAAAACAGATTCACATGCCAGGTCCCTGCTAAGCACAAGGGCTTTAAATGAAGGCCATCCCAGCAGACAAAGGGCAATGCACCTATTACAGGGGCAGGTTTTGTCTCCGAGTTACTGAAAGACTTTAGAAGGCAAAGGCATGGCCTCCACGTGCTTTACCCGGTAAACCACACAGAGGACATTTTCCCAGCACAAAGTGAAGTATGTGAGCCTGTGAGCTCAGGAATCTGTGCTTGTAAGGCAAATGCAACATCTCAGTGAGTGAATGTGAATATCTTCTAGGAACAATTTTAAGATCAGCATGTAGAATGCCGTGTCCCAGGGTTAGGTTTTGCTGTTATTGGATTTGGCATCCTGTGAGGTACCTGGCATGAACCTTGCAGCCCCCCTCGGCCCATGACTGCAGAGCATGCACAATGTTGGACATCTGCTCCAAAATCCAGCAGAAACCCCTTCAAAGCCCGCAGCATTGCTAGCAATAATTGCACTGTGGCACCTGGTTGCAGTTTGCTTTTCACAGCATCCCATAACCTGAACATGTGTCCTAGCTGGGCTTCACCAGATGTTGGACAAAACAGAATAATCTGAGGACTTCTTAGATCTTGGCTTGCTGTAGTACCCACAGTGTTTAAACCCTGTGATCAAAAGAAACAGATTTAACACGAGCCTGAACAGATATTGCACCAGCAACTGCTTTTTTTACCTTTCCAGGATTTTGTTTGATGGTCTCTGTCTGAGCTTGAGGAAAAGCTCTTCGCAAGTTAAGAAAATTGAACATCAATATCACTTTGGGTCTCAAAGGACCCCCTCCCTTAGCACACAGGTGAACTGGTACGTATTGAGGCAGGCAGTTATCCTTGCGCAAAAATGTGTTTCCCAGTATAAGGGCATCCCTACAAATATGTATTTTCTCAGTACACAAGTACGGAGGAGACCTGCCTGGCTGCATGGGTGCAAAGCCTTGAATGCAGGCCAGAAGGCTTGTGTCTCTTCATTCCTCCACATTTTCCTTATTTGCTGATGATCTTCCGCACTTGCCAGTTTTGCAGCATTATGGAGCCCCACAGGCTGGTACCACAAGCTTAAAGTACATTGCAGCTGCTATTTGCATTTTGTGTTTGGCCTGGTGCACCCCCAATCCATGACAGAAAAATAATATAAATATAGTATAAATATAATAATAGCATAAATAATATAAACACCATGATTATGAATATGATAAATAGTACTTGTAATAGAGATGAATACAAATAATTTCATTTAAATAATAAAATTTAAATAAATAATGTGAATATGAAATACTCCAATATAAAATATAGCAAGATCTGACCATTTCGCTGATGCTTCTGATACATGTCTGCACGCAAGCACTTACCATATGTGAAAAGGGCTGGATAAACTGAGGCCCACTAAATTAAGTCTTAGTTTTCTAAATATCCCTGATCTTCTCTTTCTGTTTCTTCCTAGCAGGACAATCATCCTCCTCCCTCTTTCACTCCTCAAGCAGTTTTCCTGATGATTAGTAGGGCTCATCACTCCAGGGAATAGGAACAATATCCTTGACCAAATTTACCAGCACAGCCCAGATTTCCCTGTAGGGCATCAAGTGCTCAGCAGGAGTGGTCGGTTCCATCCCTTGAGGAGCCATCCCACACAGACTGAGCAAATGTGAACCGTAAATCAATGTAAGAAGACGTGCTTTAGAATAAATAAGACAATACAGAAAACACAAATGAATAAATTAGTAAAACACAGAGGGCAGTATTCTCCACAGAGCTCCTGGTGGCTGCTGTGGTGGCTGCCCATGTCTGACCTGCCTGGGTTCCAGCAGAGCCAGGGACTGGGAGCAAAGGATGCTTTGTGGGTCTGTGAGTGCTCATCAGAGCAAACCCAGCGATGGGGCCGGCACTAACCAGCAGAGGGCAATGCCAATATGTATTTTACACACTTAAAAGATGGAGAATTTCTTGCTGTCAAGTGCAGAGGGTGGATGGTGAAGAGAGGTTGGCTGCTGGGCCACGACCTGACCAGCACTAGCAAAGCAATCTTCTCAGCCCAGGCTCCAGTTTCCCCTCTCTTCATGGGCACAACCATGCAGTGAAGCCCAGCTCCCAATAAAAGCAGCTGCCCCCATCCCCTGTCCCTTTCACCCTGGCACATATGATGGCTTTTTGTGGAGCTGTCTGTCCTGCATGTTAGCTGGTTTATTATGATCCTGGTAATGAATGCACTCAGACTCTGTAAAGTATCATTTAAAATGGTATTTATTAGGCCTAATAGTATAAATAAGGAAAGAATATTAGAGTTAAACTAACATCTCAGCTGCTTGGAACCTGAAGTTGTGCAGCACCAAACCAGCCTCTCATCAGGTGCAGTGCAATGTGCACACTTCATCCATAAAAAGGCTTACTCCATTTTGGTCATTCAAGCTATTACAGGATTTTCTTACAAGCAAACAACTCTGTTCTTTATTTCTCCCACCCAATAGACAGGCTGTTTGCATGAGAGCTTGCTGCTGCACTCTTAGATAAAGGCAAGGCCACGCAGGTGGCGTAGTTGTAGTGCTGAGTGAGAGCTGACTGCAGGATCCTCTACTGCAACACCTGGCTGAGTCTGCCCTGCACTGAGGTTGATGTGCAGTGTGGCGCAGCCCTGGAGCCAGCTGATACGTATGGATCACTGACTTTACCTGTCAGGATAACTACAGGCAGTGTCTCCCTCCTCCCTGCTCTCTGGAGGACTAGTCACCATGTTAGTGCTTGGGTTTACCTCGCAGCTTCAGATGCAGATAGCTGAAAAATAAGCCTAGGAAAAATCAAAGCATTTAACAATGTTTTCATCTTTTGTTGATGTTGGTTTTGCATAGCAAAGGGCATTATGTTTCCAAGGTATACTGGTCCCAGTTTTTAAATAGCTGGATTTTCCTCCTGACAAAGCAGAAATGCTATCAGTCTGAAAGATACCTCCTTCATTTTTATCTCACATTTCTGCCAATAATTGTACATACACCTATTTATACATATTTAATTTTATGTCTCTATCCATGACAGGCGAGAAAGCAATTCTGGCATGAATATACTTGTTGACATGCTGGATCTCCATTTGCTTGAATAAAATTCCCTCTCCAGACATCTGTCTAGCCATCCATCCAATTACCCATCCATCCACGCAAGCAGAAAACCCCATAAAAATATTTGCAGAAAAACAACCTAAAAGGGGGACAGTTTATCACAGTTGCAGCTGTAATAAACTGTAGGTAACAGAGAATCCTATTTTTAGATTTATTTTTTTTTTGACAAGCCATCCCTCTCTGGTTTATGCTCTATTGCCAGTATATTTATGATGGGAAAACTATATGAAGAAAACACATAGCTGTTGGCTGAGCAGGTTTTAAAAGCTCAGTTTGTTTTAGTGTTGCTTTTTGCCTTCTGAAATATAGGAAGGAGTCAGAAAAGATAACTTAGAGAGAAATCTTGATGAAATCTTTCATCTGGTGTGACTTTTTTCAAGCAGATATATTAAGTAACAGGAAGATAGTTCTGCTTCCCAACAGAAGTCATGTAGGTAAGAAATCTAGGTGTTTGAAAAGGAAGTTTTGATCATGGATAAACCAGTTATATTTCCCTTGCTTTTACAGCTCAGCTGCTGCAACCAAAAAAGGCTGAACTTTCCCCAGGAAGCCTCTTCCAGTTTCACACTTGTATGGCTGGGACCCTAATTCAGTATATGGGGAAGACATACAGACTGCCTTTCACAGTCCTTCTCCTTTCAACACAGTAGGTAGCCGTATCTTCCCCTTCTTTTAGGGCAGCTGGACCACCTTGAAGAACCCAGGGTTTGGACGGGAGATGTCTCTGTCCATTGTTGCTGAAATTTGATGAGTTTTTAAACATTGTTACTGAATTTTTACCCTAGCCCAAGCTTGGAACAATGGAGAAGAAACAAGTGAGAGAAGAATATCTCTGCAGTAAGATCCATGCCTCAGAGTTCCTCGGGATGTGTGTCATTAGCATAACATGTTGCTAGTAAATGGTGGAGGGAAAAGCTCTGCAGTAATGCTCAGGTGGAATACCTGGTTGAATCTTCCAGTCTAACAGGTTAGTATATCTGTGGAGAAACTTTAAAGTAAGACCGCACATTTACTTCATGTGGTTTTGGCACTGCAGACCAGTAGATCTTATTGTGAAGGTATTAAAAACATACCTTTTCTTTCCACTTGACCCACATTTCCTTTTACTTGACTGGTTGCAAGTTTGGGATAGAATATAGGATACCCCAAGAACGCTTGAACAGTGCAAATAAATTATGTTGGTATAAAATTGTCCATTTTCCAGCATCCTTCGCCGTCTCCCATGCCTTCGTGCATGCATTATAATTTCTTAGCCTCTCCTCACCCAAAAGCATGACCAAAAATTAATGGCATTACACTCTTTGCCCCTCAGCAGGCTTTTGCCGCTTTAGCACCTGCTTGGGCCTGATGGGTTTTGCCCAGCCACCTCCCTGCTCTTCCAGCAGCTCTCTAGGTCTTTCATGCAACACTGAAAGACTCTTTCCCTTTTGGTGGTCTCTGCTTCTCCCATGGGTCCAGCAGGAGGAGTGTGATAAACAGCAAGTGATGGAGCTTGCTGATGGGAATTTCCTCTTTCAACAGCTCTTCTGAAGCCTCTGCTGGGAATGGTCTTGGCCAGGCCAAACACAGAAGTGTTTGCAGGCATAAGCCCTCATGGAGAGGATCTTCCACCTTGTTTAGGCGGACCTGACATCATAGGGACCATCCTTACCGAAATCAGCATGGGGCACACCACAATACAGCCCGGAGCTTGTCCTGCTGCCTTGTCCTAACATGACCCAGGAGGTTTTCCATGGCTTATTCCTGATGAACCAAAACCATTGAGTTATTGATATCTCCATTATAAGGAAGTGTTTAGACTTCCTCATGCGTGTGATACTATCCTTAATCTAGAAATCACTTTGTGTGCTGCAAGACAGCTGTGAACATAATTTCTGCTGGTCCCTAAGGGTTGTGCCTTTCCCTGGGCTGCTCTGGGTTGGGTCTCCTCATTACTTTAGGAAGGATAGCTCGTCTATTGAAGCTGTGGCACCATACAAATATACATCAGAAAGACAGCAGAAAAACCCACAGGTGATTAGACTTCAGTGTCTTTGGTTTAAACATTAAGACTGTATTACCTTTCAATGCATGTACCTTACGTTGCCACTAGAAAGATGAGTTAAAGACTGTGGACAAAACAATCTTACAGAGTGCTGCAGCTTATTCTCTAAATTAGAGAAACGGAGTAGTTAAGATATAAAAATGGGACATGGTGAGCTTACACAAAGGAAGTCAATTCCCTGGCAGTTCTCAGAATTTCCAGGGCAATTTAGGGCAGCACATCACAGAACCTGGCAGTGGGGAAAAAACAGACATCTTACATTTTATTCCATGCCTTTCAGCATCCAATAGCAATGATGAACTCTGGCTAAAACAGTTGTTTGGGAATTTATGATCAATCAAGGTTATGGGGCCTTGGCCTTAGGTCAGCAGATCTCCAGGGGGTCATTAATGTCTATGAAATGCTCTGCATCTCTTGTGTTGCTGTTTAAATGATGAGTAACTGTGAATTACAAGAATGTCATTGCCATATATCAAGTGGTTCAAGGTTGGTGAATCTGAAATAAATTAACAGAGGCAAGATGAGCTCTAATTAGAAGTTTGCTCCCATTCACCTGTACTTTGCTGTTTCTGTTGCAGAGCTGGTGGCTGGGCTGTACTGAGCACTAATGTGAAATAAAGCTTGAAGTGCTTTTCAGAAAGAAAAAGAAAAGAGATGCTGAAAAATACAACACACAGTTATCTTCTGCAATGCAGTTTATTAAACAAGGTCTCTAGCCTCTTATATCTGATACATACTTTATATTGGCAGCATGAGTCTTGGAGGAGGGTTCAGGCATGAAGGTGGGGGAAAAAACAATGAAAGAGAAAGCATATTTTGCATAGTTCTCATCTTCAGCAAAAGAGGAAAGAAAACATGAAATGAAAGTTTTTTAATACATTATGCACTCTCAGTAGCAACTAAAACTGTTTTGGGGATTCTTAACTTTGTGTTAAATTGGCCAGAATGGCCAAAGTGATACTAACAACTTGATCTAAAGTGAGGGGAAAGAACCAATGAGAAAATGAAGCTGCTGGGAGCCATAAGTGTTATTTACTATAACGAAAAGTTCAGTGCACATCTCAGGAAAAAGCTAAGGCAGTATTGCATATGTAAAATGCTTATGGCCATGTACTGAGAAATAGATATGAAATTTCCCAACATTGGGTGTACAACTTTGCTTGAGCCACCCTTCTGCAGGGCACCCTTATCCGAGGCAGTTTTGTGCATGCATGCTTGACTGGACACACCAAGCAATTTTGGCAGCTAAGATACCACTGACCTCTGCTGGGAGGAACCAGACACGTTCAGCTTTTGTCATGGGACGTGTGATGTTCAGACGTGCTGAACATTTCCCCTGTCAGGGGCTGGCACGTATGTGTATATGTAGGTATAATATATACAAATCTATGTGCAGCAACATGCGCCTCCTGTCCTTGTTTTCACTGCAATTTCCCAGGTGGCCAAGCTGTGCAAACCAGTGAAATCCATCCCAGTACTTACAAAAAGAAATTTTATTTGCAGTGAAAAAGACTTAAACCACATAAAGAGAAGCATCTCTACCAGTTTCCTGTAGGATACATCGTACACATTCCCCGTATCTTGTAGATGTACAAGATACGGGGAATCTTTGGTCTTCCAAGAGTTGAAAGGTGAGGAAGGGATACTAAAGACCTGGCTTGTAAC
>JANHGB010047417.1:0-60799 GCA_026283785.1 Coracopsis vasa
ATGCTCCATCCCTGGCAGTGTTCAAGGCCAGGTTGGACAGAGGCTTGGGTGACATGGTTTAGTGTGAGGTGTCCCTGGCCATGGCAGGGGGGTTGGAACTAGATGATCTTGAGGTCCTTTCCAACCCTAACTATTCTATGATTCTATGATTTATAAAAGTACTCAGGGAAAAAGAAAACAAAGTGTGTTCTTTTTACTATTCAAATTTGATCACAGTGCTTGGGAACAATGCATGTCAGCTACAGGCTTGAAGTGCTAAATAACATTGTTTCATAAACACACAGTGATTTTGTCCAAACAAACTGCTTCATCAAAGTGTTGAAACATGTACTGTACCACTGGACAGTTCTGCCATAGACAGTTTTATTCCTCTCTTTTCTCTTATTTTTGCTTTAGGATCAAAAAAAAAACCAAAAGAAAAAAAAAAGAAAAAACAACAATATAATCACTTTTATTTTTATTACTGAAATATTTGCACTAGAGCCTGAAAAAGAGAAGTAGTTATTATACATTATGTAAATAATATCTTTAAAGAAAGGAGCCTTACAAACAGCACTCCTTTAACCCTTCAGCAACACCTAGCACCTCATTCTTCTTTGTCTGTTGATAAACAAGGCCAATTAACATCAGTGTGGTAATTAACTACAGCTCCAGGTAGTATTTGCATCCAGCCTATTGCTGTTCAGAAGCTGTCTCTTCTCCTTACCTCTTTGCAGCTTGAAGGTGCTAATTTTAACACCTACAAAGCATGGAGTTTAGATTTGGTTGAGAAGAGAGCAAGACTGCTTTGCTTTCTTATTATTAAACCATTAGATGAATAGTTATAATAGCGAAGTGACTTCAACCTTCTGCTAGATTTTTTTGCACATTTTGGGATGCTTATTTTAATTCCTTATCTTCCACATGACAAATTACTCTTTTTGAATGTCTTGTGTTTACAGTGAGAACACTTTGGTGATGGACTTGACTGGTGATCCAAAACCAGTGTAATTTTGTTTGTTGCCAGGGAAAGAAGCATATTCCCGGAGACACAGCAGGCATTTTATTAAATGATTGTACCAGCTGGAAACAAATTATTGCCTTTATTTTAAACTACTATTTAGAAGTCTAATGTTTTTATTTCAATGGGAAGCAAATTTTTAAGAAGATTACAGCTCACGTGTTCTTGTGATTTTTAGTGGGTATGCTAGATTCATAATTATCCATGATGGTGTTAATTGCCTTAGTTTTGATGAGGCTGTTATTACCTGCAAGTTAGAAGCTGATCCTACTGTTATTTCCCTTCTGTCTGATAACCCAACTAATTTTGGAGTGAGGAAGAGCATATGCAGCAGGTAGGCTGTGTTTCTAATAATTAGTTTTCTTAAACATGTTGTAAAAAGCCTTGCCAAGAAAATATCACTGTAGCATTTTGAGCCCAGCTGGCACTGTATTGGAGTCTGGAGAGGGGGGAGAGAACAGCAGATAGAACCATGTTCATCTGTGGAGTCTCTCAGCCAAATTCACCTACAGGTGAATTTGTGTTCCCTGTGCTCTAGAAAATGTTTTTGCCTGGGATTTTATGGAAGGAAACAGAGGTAGTTATTGTGAGCAATTGCACACACTCACTTGCATTGTGAAAGTGCACAGTCATTTTTTCCCTCTGAACAAAGTCCTTAGGATGCTATGGTAGTTTACTTCAACAAGGAGCTCTTGAGGTTGAGAGGAACTGCATAGCTCAGTTCTCTGGCTCAATTGCTGGGGTGTACAGGCACCCAGAACAAGAACATGCTTATGGACAATAAAGTCTGAACAAAGGCTCTCTAAGCCTTCCTTTCCCAGCTTTCCAAACCAGAAATTGATAAGAGATGGCTAGGAGAAATAGCAGTAGGGGTGCAGTATGGGTCTGTGTTTTGGCAGTAAGTCTGATTTCACAGTCTCTAGATCAAAAATGCCTCAGCCATGTAATGCAGAGTGCTGACGTGGTATGAACTCACTCTAGCACTTAAAATCTCTTCCAGAATGTTGAGGGGTTAGTATTTCAACTGCTTGCCTTACTATCAGATCAAGTTGTTTTCTATCTTCCTGCAGTAAGCATAAACTCCATGTGCTTTGGCTAATCAAATGGAAATATGATCTTGGGCATGTCTCTGAGCTGAGTTGTATTTGTATTGCTGAATTAAATTTGTCAGGCTGTGCACACTGGCTGTGCAGTACCAGTGTGAGTGTTCCCCTCCCTTCTCCCAGAGAAATGAGAAAGTAGCAAGGCTGGAGTGGTTTTCTGCAGCACTTTTCCAAAGATTGCTGAACAGTTTTGGCTGGACCACTCGATTAAACTCAGTTTCATGGAACATGGAAAAGTTCAGTGAGGTTACATGCATTTGAAAAGTGCCAGGTAATTCTATCAGCCCTGTGTTCTATATAAGTCAGTCCCAGAAAATACATTGCTCTTCCCGTAGTCATGATTAGCAGATGGGTTGTATGGCACTCAGCTTATTTTAAAACTTCATGCTAAGTAAACTCTGTCATTCAAGCAAGCTTCCTTTGTCCAAATTAAATACAACTATTTGGTAGGAAAAAATAATCTGGGTTTTAAGGCTTTTAGACATTTCTTGGTTTTTATTGAGGAAATCAAATTAAGGGCCTCTTCTACCTCTTTGTGACATTGCTTTAGTGAGAGCTCAATGTAGAAAATGCCAGTAGAAGCATTTCTTTTATATCTAATGTGCCATACATGTAAGATACATGACATTTCTGTACCATAGTGCTGTAGTCTCCTGACAGCCTCTGATAAAAGCATGGACGTTGCCCTTTCCTACCCAGTAGGGTAATGTTGAAAATGTTGCTGGGATGCAGCCACCTACCTCAAACTATTGCTAGAGGCACTTTAGCAGCAAGGCCCATTTGTGCAGTAAAAGCTCTGTGATGAATTTAGTACATATGAAGCACTGACTTCCCTAGGGAAAGCAGAAACAGGATCAGAGAAGATAACCAGAGAGTCTGAAGGCTTAAGGAGGCAAACAGGTGCTGTCTGTGCTGTGTTGCCGCCCACTTTGCATCTTAGTCTGGAGGATACGTTATTTTCTTCTTTGACATTCAGGACTTCTGCTTCAGGAAGATTATTTGTTTTTGTAGTGCAGTCTGAGCCCTGATGCATGAGCTAAAAGCCATCTGTGTGCTTATTTTTTTTCCTCTTTGGGTATTACTATTCCAAGTGACTCTTTACAGTCCATGGTTATGAAAAGGCTGAACAAGAAAGTGAAAAAACTGAAAATACCCTTTGGGGAAAGGAACATGCAGTCAGTCACCTCAAGGTCATACAAAGGACTATGGGTTTATGTACTGGTGCAGGTTGAACTGATTCGTTCCATTAATCAAAACTCGTGTTTGCAAAGAATAATTGACATTAGCAGAGCTATGTTACTTAGGAATCTGGTATTAACCTCTCAGTTTAATTATATTGAGTTTTAAAGTCAGAAAATATGCCTTTCCTTATTCAGTAGCAACAGTGTCTCTAATTAACAGAACAAACCATTTGTCATGTTATATAGGACAAATTTTGTATTTTTAGCAATAAAATAAATACCAAGTTGTTGTGACTGTGATTTGGTAGAGGTTAACGTCAGATCCTGAAATGAAGCTGCATTCTGAGGAGGTCCTTGAGCACATTGGTAGGGGGAACCAAAAAGGAAATTACAAATGTTAGTGCAGCATTATTTTTTTTAAAAAAGGTATATTTTTTGGGGGGAGGAGGAGGTGGCTGAGGAAGGGTGGGAAAAGAGAGGATTCAGAATTGGGAGGATGTGTTGGGGAGAGGAATGCATTAAGCACTGACTGAAAACGGAAAACTGAGGGCAACAAAAGTTGTGTCGACATGTATTTAAAGGAAATTAGGGATAATTCATATTATTTTCTATTAAGAAAATGCAAAAATACTTGATCATGGTCTAACAATTGCATGTTGTGGCTTCTGCTTATCCTGCAGATTTGTTACTACCACTGCTCTACCCAGGCATCTGTATTTACTAGTGTTTCTGCAAGTGTGCAAGTAGCAGCTCACTGGGTGAGCTTTGTGGGTTTTTTGCTCAATGCCTAGTATAATGTGGCTTTGATCTATGAGGCGTCCATAAATATTGCTGCAACCCAAATGGATCTGATGTCCTAATCCACTTTTTCTGTCTTCCTGATGCTAAGTATTAATCTGCCTTCTGGGAAAATCTTGGTGAAATCAATGGGTCTATAAAGGTATTGCTCAGTTTAACCAAGATGGCAAAAGCATCTTTTCTTCAATTTCATTTTTAATTGAAGACATCTTCCACAGCAGGATTGCCCAGTTTATGTCCTGTGTGATCACTCTGACCTACTAGGGTAATTTACTCCTCCTCTTCTTTCCATAGTCTGATCAAATGGGTTTTTCCAGTGAAAGTGAGCACCTCTCTCTAACCACTCACTGTCTGAGGGACTTTCAGCCAGTCATGCTTTGGTGAAATGAGTTTGAGGAAGGTCCCAGCTGAAACGAAGAAATTCATGCTACCCATGTAGGACTCAGGAGCAACTGCAAAGGTGGTGGCTAAACAAAAGAGCACAAATTGCTCTTGTGGGAAAAGGGCTGTGGCACTGTCCTTCTCCATGTTCTCAGTGGAAGTAATGGACCTGCCTAGAATTAAACAGCTTGGTGCTACCATCCTACAGGGATAATTTGTTTTGGCATGATAATTAGCCTCAGGAATTGGGCTGCTGAGAGAATCTTCTAGCAGGAGAATTGGTCCTCAGTGAGTAGGATAGTGGTGTTCTTCCTGCAGAGCACTGTAAAAATGGGGTGGCAAGCAGACACGATCTGACACTCCTTGCTGTCTACTTAGTCAAGGAGTCACACTACAAAGGAAGGACTTTTCCCCCTTCTAATTCTGTTAATTTCTACTGCTTTCATTCCCCATTTTCAGCTGCACATCTTGCCATGATCCCCCAGTTTTTCATTTTCCTGAATAAACACACCCTTTCAAATGGGGTTTGCTTGTCTGCTCTTTCACCCAGCTGGTTTTTAGTAAGCTTTGGAGCTAAAAATTTTTTACTGCTACCTGGTGCTTTTTGGTTCTCCTCTTCGCAGATTGTATCAGCCAGGAAAAGCAGTGCTTGCTCTTTCTAACTGTAGCAGTCATGTTGCCTTGACAGAACCCATTTTGGCTGAAAGTGCTAATAATATCTTGCTTTTCCTGCTATTGCTCTGCCTTTTTCCAGTACTGCAGGCATTTTTACTGCAAACTTAACCAACATCTCCTCCTCTGTTTGCTGTGTCAGGTCAAGGTGCCACCAATAATTTCAGTGTAGCTTTGGCATTTTTCCATTATTAGCTGCCTTCTATTCACTTCAGGATTCAGCCTCAGCACCTCTGCATTGTTGACCTCTGAAGCTATTGATTTCTGTAGCTGGAATACATTCAAGTTGCTGAAGGAAAAATCTGCTTTCCCTTATCAGCAAAAAATGTTTGTTCCTTCTGTAAGCTGCCGTTTTAATTTTAAGGTTTACTGCAGGAATACGTTGTAAACACTTTGTTTATTAACAGCATCTTGTTCATTACTTGCTATTCAGATACTTAATAAAAAGTAAAAATCAAGGTCTCTTTTTTTTTATTATGATAAACTTAGGCACAAATCTTTTCATTCAGTGGCAGAGTTCAGCGAGGTTTTACAGAACCTCCTGATTTCATCCTTCTTCACAGAAGATAGATGCATTTCTCACATCTGGGGGGATAATCAGGGGCATCTGCGAAAGCTTGTGCAAAAAAGCAGTTCATTCAGCCCTTCCTCCCACTCTACCCTAAATGGAAGAGGACATACTTGTCCAGGCAGTACTGACTAAGATGAAATGTGCCTCTTTCCTTGGGAACACAGGAGTTCTTTGTTGCCAAACTTCAGTTGTTCTTGTATTCTAACCTTTTCTTACTTTTAATGGTATCTAGCCAATGACTGCTGTTTCTCATGCTTGTAAAATATAATTAAAGACACCTGTACATCATAGATGGTATAGAATCACTTCCATCATTCTTTGCATATTATGGGTTGTTGATGAATTCTCAGCAGTGCTTTGGCTCAGGAGGAGCAAAGTGTGTCTGATTTCACTGGCCTTCTCATTTGCACCAAGTCCGCTTCACACTGTTCTGCTAGAAGAGCCCTTAAATGAAGAGTAAAATTTGTTTACTGTACCTACTGCCTCCTGTCATGGCCTAAGGAGGTCTAGCATCAATATATTCATTAAGTGTGTTTAGACAGTGTGGATTTGTGACATTTTATGCACTTAGGCCACCATTTAAAGGGAGAAAGATTATACTCTATCTTTCTTTTGGGCAGTTTTGTTTTTCTTGGTTGTCTGGATTTCTCTTTTTTGTTTGTTTTTGTTCTTAAGTTTCTCAGTTATGTGGTTTTGTGGGGCAGCTTTAATGGCTGTGGTCTCAGAAGTCTGAGAAAAGTGGGCAGCTGCTGATCTTGCAGTTGTATGTTTGTCTGCGTACCTGTAGGATGAAGGGCAATATTATTTCTTGAAGTATTCCCATCAGCTGAAACACAAAGTTTGCTTTCATGAAAACTGCAAATATGAAATCTAAATGTGTACTTTAGTCTTTAAAAAAATACTTATTGCTGCCAAAGCTATAAATTGTATTTTGTCTAAACCAAATGAAAGATTCAGTCTTCCCAAAAGGAGACATTATGCTTTTTAATTCTCTTCTGAGACTTGAAGGCTCATACTACTGGTTTAATTTCTCCCTCTGGAGCTTATTATCCATCAGTTAAATAGATTGATACAAACTGCTATTTCCTGATCCTAGTCTTTACTAGTTTTCTTTTTAATTAACTAAATCTTCTTGGGTTTTTTTCTCCTTCTTTCATTTATTTTTTGTACTCTACACATCTTTCCCATGGAAACATCCCCTTTTTTTTTTGATCAAGAAATTGTCCTAGTTTTGTAATATAAAGACTGATTATTTTCACAATTAACCAAGGTGTGTGTGGAAGGGGGAGTGAGAAAGACTTCTATGTCCTATAAAGTGCCTTGTGTCTTATTTGTGGACTTACTTGCACACCATGGGGTTTTTTCATATACTTTATCATCAGGTGTCTCTTGCAGGTTCAGATGGAGAGACTGGTTTTACTGTAGTTCTGCCAGCTTCCCTGCTAAATGTTTGGCAGAGAAAGGTGTAAAACCCTATAAATGAACAGTGAAACAAAGACCTAAAAGCAAATTCCTTTAGTGACCAGATTTTACATTTCTTCCGCATCCCACTGCTTTTATCTTACTGTGAGTTCCTAAGCAAAATTCATTTTAATGAAGAAGTCAAGTTTCATTGTAAAGAGAATGGTATTATTTCAATATTTCCTACCTTATAAGGGACTTGGTTTATAAGAATGTGTATTTTAGTTTAATATTGTGAAGCACTGAGTGGGTAGCTTGGAAAGCAGAAAAAAAAAGTCAGGCTTCAGTGTCCACACATCCTCCTCAGGGTTATGTATCTGCCCTGGTTGTGTAGCCCTGTCCTTCCAGGTCTTCATTTCATTGCTGTAGAGACAGCGCAGGAGTCCTGTACTTTAAAACGTGATGTGTTGATTATTTATTTATTTTCAACTGGGATGACAAAACGTTTAGAGACATCCACACAGACACACCAAATTTACATCTTTGTTCCCATGAATCTCTGTTCACTCTCTCTGGCAATGGTGAAAGCTTTTTGCTCCTGTTTTCCTCACTCCTCATTCGCATCAGAATGTCTGACTTCCAGGTGTCCTCCTTGTAAGCAATACAGACTTCCTTTTGGAATTGCTACTTAAAAAAGACCAACATGAAGTTTTTTGCTCCAATGGTATTGAACTTCCTTCCAGCCACATTGAAAGTCATGTTGTTTTTTAAAAGAGCTCCACAGGGATCCTGGTAAAAGGGTCAGGTCTGCATGTAAAGTGTATCTTTCAAAGTCATCAGGAGTAGTCAGCATGGATTCACTAAGGGTAAGTCATGTTTGGCCAATCTGATAGCCTTCTATAATGACATGGCAGCATGGGTTGATGAGGGGAGAGCAGCGGATGTTATCTACTTTGATTTCAGTAAGACTTTTGACACTGTCTACCATAACATCCTCATAGGTAAGCTTAGGAAATATGGGTTAGATGAATGGACAGTGAGGTGGATTGAGAACTGGCTGAATGGTAGAGTTCAGGGGGTTGTGATAAGTGGAGTAGTATCCAGTTGGAGGCCCATAGTCAGTGATCCCCAGGGATCACACTGAGTCCGGTCTTATTCAACTAGTTTATGAGTGACCTGAATGAAGGGGTAGAGTGAACCCTCAGCAAGTTTGCCAATGGTACGAAGCTGGGGAGAGTGGCTGATACACCTGAAGGCTGTGCTGCCATTCAGTGGGACCCTGATAGGCTGGAGAATTGAGCAGACAGAAACCTAATGAGGTTCAACAAGGGCAAGTGCAGGGTACTGCACCAGGGGAGGAAGAACCCAAGTACCAGTACAGGGTGGGGGCTGATCTGTTAGAGAACATTTACACTGAAGGTGACAGAGCACTGGAACAGGCTGCCCAGGAGGGCCGTGGAGTCTCCTTCTCTGGAGACGTTCAACACCTGCCTGGACACTTTCCTGTGTAGCCTGCTCTAGGTGGCCCTGCCTTGGCAGGCAGGTTGGACTGGATTATCTCCAGAGGTCCCTTCCAACTCTAGTGATTCTGTGAAAATCCAGCAAAATGGAACAATAAAATCAGTCCCAATGCCCTAAGTTTTAAGAAATTATCTCTCACTGAACTTTTTGGGAATCTGCAGATAATAACTTTGTTCGTGTGTCCCACAAAGATTTTCAGGCAGACTAAATAAGAGTCCTTTGAGCAATGTGCCACACTTCTTGGTGAGTTCAGTAGAGTGGTGGATGCCCTTGACACCACAGACGAGGGAGAATTCTCTGTGCCTACATGCTCAGGTATTTGTAGAATGGGATTCAGCTCAGTAAATCTTTTCATGTATTAATTTTCACTGTGAACTGTGCTTTTGCTATATTGTCTGCAGGCTGGATCATGTTTCAGCAACAAGAGTAGCAATGATGAGCCATTCACATCAGTGCCGTGTTTGGCACTAGTGGAGCCTGAGACTCACTCGTGTGATTTACAGCCTTTTTGCAATAAATTTGTCACCAGATGCCAAAAGCAATCACTAGCACTGCTTCAAACTTCAGATTCTGGTTCTTTGACGTGTATTTTTCTACTGGGGTTGCTGATCTGTTTTGTTTTGTTTGGTTTTAAAATAAACTGGTTTCTGGTATGTGAAAATAGAATACAGCACGTATTCTATCTCTTTGGCCAAAATCAGCTGGAATTGCTTTGTGTTGCTTCTAACCAGCACAAGAAGAAAAGAACTAAATAAGGGCATAGTTGTAAAACAAAAAAAAAAGAAAAGAAAAAACAAAAAGTTTGGCAGCTGAGTTGGGACCTGTGTGTCAACACGAATGAACACTTGTACAGGTAGTGCTGTTAGAAGATACAACCTTTTTTTTTTAGCTTGATAAAATTTAACCTGTGTGGCTATGCAAAACTATTCCAACTGACTGTGCTTCACCCTGGTTCTAAAATCAACTGTACATGGGATTTTCTATTTTTAGGTTTAATTTAAAAAATAAATAGATTTCTCTTTAAAAACTGTTTTGTATCTGAGGCATTGGTGGCATTCTCTAATTTTTGTGAAATACCATATGATATAGACCACTTATATGGAGTAGGAACATACTGTAATCTCTACAGGTTTAGATGAACCCTGGTAAGAAACAGTATTGCCAAAATCTAACAAAAATAAAGGACGTATGTAATTTTAATGTGTGAATTTAGAATTATGGCTATCTGTAGAAAAATACGTTTAGACCAGTTGTCTCACACTGGCTATCGCTAGGATACAAGGCACTTGGATTCCTGATACCCAAAAGGATTATTCACTCTTGGCTTCCCCACATACTATACAAGTAAAAGGGAACTATAAATCATGCCTTGCAAAACTTGGTCGGGTTTTGATGCCTCAGACTTGCCAAGTTTGTCTTACTACGAAGCAGCTGTTTCATACACTAAAGTAAATAGTAATTTTTGAACATAAGTGGGAAAGAGGGCAAAAAGAGGGACGGACAGTGGTTGTTCCATGATATGTAACTCCGAGGGGCAGTTAATTCCTTAGTGTGTGTGGTAAGAACTGCCTGTTCTTTTCAACAGGCTGCATATGATCAATATTTGAATTAAGCCACTCTGACAAGGAGAAGGAAAGACTCCCCTCATTTTGGGGCACTGCGGTGTATGTGTCACCCACCATATTCATTGTCATTGGCTTGTATGGTTTCAGGGCAGCGGGGTGCACTAGCTTGTATTTATTTGCTTTGGAGCTAAGTATGCTTTAGCAGCTCACAGGGAAATAAGCAGTGGGTCCAGATATAACAAAGGTCTTGTGCCTGCCAGCTCTGCGGTCCCTAGAGCATGACCTCAGATCTCATGTGGCCACCTTCTTCAAAGGGAATGAGTGAAGCCGCCTTTGAATCTGGTGTTTTCTTCCTGCAGTTGTTTACTTCCAAAGATACTGCTTACAAGACATGTAAACTGGAAGGAATTACATTAGCAAAATGGGAAATCCATATAGTTAGCAGTGCTGTGGTTGACTGGTTTGTCTTCTTGGCTTACAGCATAGTGATATTTAAACTGTCAGCCACATCTAAGTTGGATTTAAATGAAAGTGACTCCAAACTGGCATGTAAAATTCAATTAAATAGCTGTGACAGCTTTTGTATTTGCATTCTGAGGATTGTGACTAAAATAGGTGTTAATGCTATATATTGTTGCAGAATAATGAAATTTCTGAGGTCAGTTTCCCACTGGAAGATAAACAACAGAGATAGAAAATGAAGCCTCATTCTGAAATGCAAAGCAGGTGCTATATCCAGCAGAAAAAATAAGTTAATAAAGTAATTTGATATTTTAAATTCTGAGTAGATGCTACGCATTGGGGAGATTTAATGCAGTTTGAAAGAATGTGTAAATTATTAATAACATAAGAGCTGAATATCTCTATCCATTCATTCATCCTGAAAGTAGGAGTCTTGCTTCTAAATATTTCACAAGTTTTCTTTCCAGCCTGTAGGAGGAAAAACTTCATTCATTTGTGTCAGTTTTATTTACATATAGAAACATGTTCAAGGGAATTTAAGCTGGAGGAATACATGCCAATCTGTGCTGTGGTTGCAGCTTGGTGTTGGTTGCAGTACTGACAATACGAGGCAAGCCCAGAGCCCATATAAACTCTGTCTGCTGCATGTCCTATGTTTCTTGATGAGTTTGTTTTCATAGTGAAACACACATGTTGTGGGAGACCATGGCCACACAGTAGTGGTCCTTGATATAGACCTGGCACAAAATGCCAGTATAGAAACCCCTATTCCATTACAGTGGTTGAAAGCAGAGAGTAGGGAGCTTGCAAGGTAGCTGATGTGGTTCCTCAAGATGTATGGCTTCCTATAACGAGCCAGATCCTGAGTAGAGAAGAGTGTGGATAAAACCACTTTCCTCCCACTTTTGGCATGCCCATTCCTGCCTGTAACTAGGGCAAGCTTCAGCTGTCTTGGTTCACCAGAGCATCCACAGAAGTCTATCAAACGTTTTTATGTTTTATAAAAATACACAAGGTTTCCAGAATTATTAAAGTATTCATCTTAACACCAGCATAGGAGTCAGGAGCAATTACTAATCCTGTTACACCTTCTGGAATTCATGGCAAAGCAGTGTGAAAGACACTTGGTCCACTGCATTGTAGCAATAAAACCTGGAGTTCACAGATAAGTGAAAATGTGTTGGTGTATTTCTGACAGGCTGAGGATACATCTCTTACAGTGGTTAAGAAATTCCTGAACTGAAGAAAGAATTTTCTTTTTTTCTTGTGTTTTTTTTATTCTCTCTGTTCTTCTGACTAATCAGTATTATCTACCTGAGTAGTCTTTTACTTGGCAAATAATTCTGTGTATTTACTATTTCTGGCTGATCCACTTACTCTTCCTTATTTTGCAACGTTAGGGTTATCGTCCACATAACTATGTTCCACTTGAATTTGAAGGGTTTAAACTCTCCTTTCCCTATCTTGCATGTATGTGTTTTATTGTTTGTAAATTAGTCCCAGTATAAACTATTCTGACTGCTGTGATATTTTGGAGTCTAATATCACAGAAATGCACATAGATAAATGTTAGAAATTAAAAGAAGTGAACAGACCAAAGAATCTGCTAAGACACAAGGTGAGAGCAAAATCAGTTGAAAAGTGATCCTGATGGTTCAGGATACACAGGCTAAAGCTATGAGTCTTTGCTGTCATGTCTAAATACAATTGACTCTTCCACCATCACTGATTATTATACAATCCTCTATTTTTCTGACTTCAGACTAAATGAAGAGGAACTTTCAAATTTGCACACTTCAAGAAGGTACAAGTCCAGTTTAACCAAGCTTCTCAGCTTCTTGCATCATCATATGAGAAGCTGCATTTGTCATTAAGTTCCAGGACCCTGTAAAGCTCAAGTTATTGTCTTTCATCACAGCATCATTGCATCATTAAGAGAGATTAATCTTGCTGGCTTTTGTTACGTGAAAACCATACAAAGCTCTGCTTTGGCTCTTGTGATGTTTTTAGCCAGTCAGTCATAATATTCCTTTCTTTCCATGCATAAAATAGTTTGTGCCTCTTTAGGTGCAGAGGTCATTTTGCACACTGGGTGTAGCTCCTAAAATGAGCCAAAGAGGAGGGGATATGAGCATGGGGGAACAGCTTCAGGAACTGTTAGGGAGCCACTCCCAGCTAGTTAAAAAATTATTTCCATGTGAGCTAATACTATTCCTAAAGCTCTTAGTGGAAACAGAGTTCAGTATTATCTAGCTACATCTGGAAAGGCTCTTTTACTCAGAGTAAAATTTTTATAACATGGCTATTCTAGAAGCAAAGTGGAAGCTCTGGTTAGCTTACAATCCAGCTCCCAGAATGCCCTTACAGCTCTCTAGGTTTATTCCCAGCTCTACTAGCATCTGAGTTGTAAGAACAAACCAAAGATTTAGATACAGTTGTACATGCCTTGTAATTTTTAATGAGTTTTCTGAATAACCGGAGTGAATATGTTTCCCGCATGGACAGTTTGTGTTTACGTGCGTGTGTTGTGCCAAATGTGTTTCATGCAAAGCATTGTACTGTATGCACTGATACTTCATATAAAACCCTCTCTCAGGTTGCTCATGATTTCAGAGCAATACAGCTTGAACCAGCACTGATGAGTTTATGAATACCTAATGAACAGGGCACAGGTATACCTGTGTCTTTGTTACCGTGTGTGTATGTGAGTGTATGTATGTATGTATGCATATTGTTCAGTGAGGGCATTGCTTTTTATAGGGAGCTGAGCACTGGCCACCGCAAAAGACTGTTTAGAACAGTGCAGTGCCTCCATTCTGAAACTTGTTTTTCTTACATATGAATGTCTGAAAAAAACTAAATGACAGGTGGAGGAGCATGTGGGAATATTTTTGCTTTTTGACAATATTATTGATTTTAGAAATATCAGGCAAATTAGAATCTGGCTTTTTTGATTTTTCTGGAGAAACTTCAGAAGGGCTGAGTGAAGTTTGCTGTGAGCATAGTTACCCTTATTCAGTCTAATTAAAATAGTCACCTTTTTCTGCAGGTCCCTTCGTTCAGTCACTCTGTAGGTCTCCACATACTGTGGAATTTTCCAGTGCAGACAGGGCTGTTGTTTTGAATGTAAAGTAGTCTGGGAAAAACACACCCCATTTTCAGTGGCTTTTCTCCATGATGAATAAATACATAGAGGGGAACAAGCTCGTGCTTTTTCTTTCCTCACTTTTCTGAAGTATTAAATACAACTTCCAGTGCCAACAGGCAGCCAAACCTCCTGTGCTCTGGATAAGTGGGGTGCTTACAAAAACAGTTTTTAGAAGTGACCCTTTAGCAAAGACCTCCTGCCATTTTTGTTGTCTAAATAACAGCTTTTTTTAATTGCTCTTATCTTATATCTTTAGTTAGTGAATCTTCCTGAGAATGGTTTATGTGCTAAACAGCTCATTTACATTTATACATACTGTTAGAGTAGAAAGCCACCAAACTGTGCTTCCAGAAACTTTGCAGGTGGCTCAGTAGAAATAACAAAGCAAATATAACCTGAAGCAGAAATGAGATGCATCATTTTGAGTAGCTGTTAGGCTGAAGTACTGGATGATTGACCTATAAAACAAGGCAAACCCACTACTTCATCTGAAGTTGTGTCCTTGTGCACTTCTGCCTGAAGTCAATTCAATCCTCAAATAAAATAATTGACCCACTGGATGTAAAACACAGAGAGGTGTATACTTTCCGAACACATCAGTAAATCTTCTATCATTAGTAAACTGGTTTTAGTTTTCTAACATTGGTTAGAAGATGTGGAAGAAATGCATGTGGAAAACACATGGAGGAGAGAAACATGTTGCAAGTGTTAGTTTATGTTATCTTGCTTGCTATGCATAACTTGTAGGAAAATTAAAACAAGATATTTTCCTTCTCTTCTCCCCAAACTTAGATCAGAAGATTGTGTTTAGCTAGCCACAAACCAACTGTGATTCTGGACTTTCCTCTGACGCCCTGCCCTGGCCCACAAAAGACTCGCTAGCAGCCCAAGGCACTCATCTCCCAGGTATGCCCAGGAGAGAAATAGATGTATCATGAAGTTAGTGAATGTAGGGGCAAGATAACTCTGCTAACACTTTCTGGCATTTTCACCAGGTTTCTGAATAAGTCAGGCTGATAGGAGTCTGAAAATCAACCACACACACATATGCCTCAAAACCATCAAAAGCAAACAACAACAAACCAAACAAACCCCACACAAGTATTAGGAGAGGAAGGATTCCGTGTGCTATGATAAGGGCTAGGCTTACGATACTGTGACAGAGAAATCGCTGATCAGATTTGGTAAACAGGGGCTTCAAAGGTCGGGGAGGCCAGGGTAAGGTAGTACCAAAAAGGAGTGCCTAATGTTAAAACTAAATGTAATCCTGTCTAAACATTTAGAAACATCAGATTTAATATCTCTTGCTGGCTCTTTGTGTATGCCTATGTTGTAATCTGAGGCTAGTACTTGCTTATACTAGAAAGCCCATTGCTCACATGTGTCTTTCTGTGCATGAAGCGGTAGGTGACTTTTGGAGATACAGCTTTGATATGCAAATCTCTGATAGATATCTTCTGAAGATAGGGCCTTTTTTTCTATGATAATCTTAAGAAAAATTGAGAAAGAAAACAGGTTTGGCTGTCAGTTACAGACTTCAAAAGTACTGTTTCTACATTGGATGTTTAAGGCCTTTAGTACTATCCCATCACTGAGGCTCATTTCTAGAGTATGAACACTGCAAACACAAAATCAAATTCATCTTCCATCCTGTTTGTGTGCTTTCTTTTAAGCACCTTTAGTTTTTGGGAATCCTGGTATGCAAAGTAGAAATCATCATTGATTCTTCTCAAGTATGGGATTTCCTCTTACTATGTTCCCAACAGTATCAGCAATATGGCCTGTTTTCTTTCTGTGCGCTCAGCCACCGTCTAATAAAATATGAAGTTTTGTTAGAGTATTGATTTTGGAAACAGGATTGATTTTCTAGACCAAAACCCAAGTGGTTATGTTCTCCTTTCCATGACTGCTTTCTGTAACACCTCCACATTTTTTGCCATTTAAATGTTTTTTAAATTTGAAGAGAAATCAGAATGAGAAAAATTTTCAGTTAGATTTTTGTTTGGCACTGTTTTTTGTCCAAATGTCATGCAGTTGTTTCAGTTGCTGTGAAGAAGCCATGGTTTCAAAGGTGGAAGATACCCCAGGAGCTTTGAAGTAGAGAAAACTGTGTGGGTTAATTTTTAACATTTCCCCACAGGAAAGCCTTCTGGAACTGAGGTCTAGACAGAGGACTTAGGCAGTACTACAGTAGAGTCTGTGTAAACTTATTGCTCTAGTTAAAACCTCCCACTAGTACAAGTTGTAACTGTACCCAGATTTGTCACTGAAATCCAGACCATGGGCCACCATTAGCACCCCAGGGTTGCACTGCCTAACATTCAATTTAGATACAACTCCTTTAGAAAGCCTACTACTGAGCTGTGATTAAGTGCGTAGTATTGTTTTTTACTCTGGGATATGTGGTTAAAAGAGAAACACCTTCACTCACTAATTTATATAAAGGATAACTCTTTACGGCCAGGAATGGAATTTCAGAAAAGGAGGGGGGAAATACAAGGACCCGCTTAGCTTTCCATTAAGAAACCATGTAGTGATATTCAAAGGGGAAGACACAACAGTTCCTATAAGCAATGAAAATAGGAAAAATACCAACAATAA
Source organism: Coracopsis vasa (assembly GCA_026283785.1). Classification (NCBI taxonomy): domain Eukaryota; kingdom Metazoa; phylum Chordata; class Aves; order Psittaciformes; family Psittacidae; genus Coracopsis; species Coracopsis vasa. The sequence goes on from JANHGB010047417.1 coordinate 16,405, forward strand.
AAACTTGGTGTCATGTATATACCAAGCACGTTTTGTCACAGCTCTGTCAATGCCACCTTTGTTGTGACTGCGAATGCAGACAGCGTATTCGTGTAAATATGACTACCTACCACTTGTTATGGATCATTTACCTAAAGTGGTGTGGAGGTTCTGCCAACTTCTGGGCTGGTTTTAGTGTAACTGGTTTGCATGGATTTTGAAGGGAAGACATGATGCTAAAAAAAAACAACACATGAAAATGCAAATATTTGGGGAAAGTGGCAAAGTGTGAATCCATGTGACAGCATATCCCTTAGTGGAACTGAGCTAGCCCCATCTTTGTGAGCAGGCAATTCTCTAGAAGGTATAAGCAATATTGAGGACAGAGTTTTTTCAGGCTGGTGGTGGCAGGTTCAACACATCAAGTGTTCCTGCTGATGTCAGCCTGAGGGTAAATGCAGCCTGATGCAAACTGCATTAGGGTTGAGGTATTCAAATGTGGGAATTTTGATAATCAGTCTTTTTCACTGAATTAAAGAAGACCCACTGTGACATGTGGGATATATGTTGTTAATTGCTCTTCATAACAATTCCATTTCTTCAGTAAGATCTCTTTTTTCCCTTACTTCCTCTCCCTGTGAAATGATCTTGTCAATATGGAGAGAGCAACCCTGAGGAATCTATAATTTAATGAAAGATTGCTGTTGCCATGGCATAGAGAGAGTTCTGATTTTATATTTAAAGAATTTCTTAGTCTTCACTTGCATTTCCTGACTCCCTACATAGCTATATCAGCTGTTAGAATTCAAACAATTCAAAATGCTCTATTATTAAGAAGAAATTAAAAGAAGTAATCAGCTTAACACAATTCCAGCTCAAAAAACCTTTCCTGGCAGCTCATGGGAAAAGCATATTTGTATGCTGTTAGCATCCCAAATTGGCTTAAGCTAAAATACACCAGGGCAAGATTAAACCAAAGCAAAGACAGTGGAAAAAGAATTAATGTTTTCTTTCACTGTGAACAATGTGAAATTTCATCAGTTTTTGTTGTTAGTATGTCATATGAAAATACTATGCTGAAGCCTGCTATGCAGGTTCTTACAATCCTCTAAGTGAGACTCTTTACTACAAACTTCTTGGCATCTACTGAATTCCCCTATTTATTTGGCTGAAATGTTTGTACCAGTCTCATTCTTGTCCCATCTTCAGTGTCTGAACAAGAGAGAATTTTTTCTCCTCTTTTGTTTAATTCCTTGGTTTTGTGGATGGGTGCAATAAAGTTGTATTATTCTGATAAATTGATAGTAACAGGGCTAAACTTAACACAAGAAGAGGCAGATAGTATAGTACCTACACCTCTGTTGCTATTCCTAAGACACCACCTATTGCCATCATTCATCAGTCGCAGCCTCTACTGTTATCATCTTGGGTGTCTGCAGGATAGATGCTGCAGATTGCACTGCAGCTCATCAGATCACTTTGTGGCAAACGGAGTGGTGCAGTCTGTTGTACAATCACCAGGAGCAGTGGCCAGCATTTATGCCCCAGGTTAAAAAAGCCTGAAACCATAAATATTTGGCTCCTGCCTTTTTAGATACCTAAGCCAAACTTTGGGAAAGTACAGCTGAGGATTAAGAATTTTGGTTTTCATTTTATTTCCATTGCTAAAGATTTTAGCTCAGAGCACCAGACACAGGCAAGAGATCCAGACCTTCCTGGGATGCCCAACACAAAACTTAAAGTTATGAAAGTTCTCTGCCCTACCTGGTATGCTTTCTTTGGTGTCAACTCTCCCTACTCTCCAGTACACTGGTAATATTTTTGTCTTTTGCTTCCTCTTCCCTTTCCAGAATATACATTCCACTGTATATTTGACCCTGGGTCATTTTCACGTCTGTGGTTGAAATTTACCTCTAGAAGAAGCTTGGGCACCGAGCATTTCCAGGCACTCCTAAACTTTAAGAGAAGCCAGTCATGCCTGTGCTTTGTGGCCTAGGGCTGTCCCAAATAACATCACTGACCTTGCTTTGATGATTTCACTCCTGTGTGGGTGAACCTCCAAACCACTGTTTTGAAAATAGAGCTCATTTTGCTCAGAAGGAGGTTTTTCATCCTTAATACGTGGCATACCACATAGTGTCCGTATACCAGGGTTAACATGGAAGTCAGCTTGGTATGTTATGTGCCTCTGAATCTTATCCCAGTAGAAAAAGTAGAGCCAGAGCAGCTTTTAAGGAAAGATGGTATTGTTACTGTTCTCTAGTTCTCTCATCGTCAACATGTGGGATGTTGTCCCTATCTATCTCTTTCTGCACTGGAACTGAGAGTGAACTGTGCTCATTACAGCATCATTATAGTTTGTAAGGTGGGTGGCCCATAACTGCATCTCCAAACCACTATTAAACCCTTGAATTGGAGTGTAGATGAGCTAAAAAGCTTAACCAGTTCAAAGGCCAAGTGTGCTTACTTGCAAGGCAATGATCATCCAAGAATAGTTTCTTTTTTTCTGACTTCCATTCATATTCCACAGTTTGCCTTCCAGGAGGATAAGCCAGCTGATCTAGAGACAGTTATTTTATCAGCTATTTAAGAGATGGCTTCGTGGTACAAGGTATGGTCTCTTTCCCAATACAGGATGTCTCCTCACGAAGGACTGTCTGCATACCTGATGTAAGATTATTTTTGTAGCCCACAGCAGTCCTGAAGGCTGAGGTTACTTGCCCGTAAGTTTGGTTATTATTTGCTTTTATTTTTTTTCCTAGCCTGCTGTACGTCGTGTGGGGCAGAAGAGGAAAAGATGAAGGTGCAAGTCTTTTAATTTCCAATGTTTGATGTATAGTTAGTTTTGCTTGTTATTCTAACCTCATGCATCCATCTTAGGGTTGATGAAGGGATGAAAAATAACTGTAGAGAAAGTTTCTTAAACTTCTCTGCTGTACACAGTCTCTGAACTCTAAATCTCTAAACATCAAGATTCATTCCTGTAGTGTCCAAAAATACATTATTAGCTCTGCTTGGTATTCCCTAGTGATTGAGTCACTAGATATTGATGATTGAATTCCCAGTGATTGATCTGGTCAAAAAAAATAAAGCCGCCAGCAATCCCACCACCTACCTGGAGATACTGTGTTTCATTTCTATATGGAATACATCCTAAGCTTTTAACTCACCTTGTAAATCCAATTGTACTTCTTGGGTACTCCAGTGTGCAGTGGTAGCTGATGCTCTTGCTATTTTGCCATGCTAGTTCAGCATCATGCTGTGACCAAATTTGGTTCTTCATCAGTCATTTAAGTAAGATATATTTACTGCTTACAGCTTCAAAACAGAGGTAGTTAAATGAAATATTTTACTTGGGACTGGTGAGTTACTGTCAAAATGTGTGACAAACTCTCAAGACATGGCTGATAGAATCATCTCAATTTTTTCTCTTCTAAGAAATTTATTCACTGGATATGCTCATATTTAAGTGTCAAAGTCCTAGGCAAAGTCCAGTCTGCCCAGTAATGGTTGTACAATGTGGATTTCTCCTACAGTCCTTGATTTCCTGTTTGGTCTAATAGGAACATGAATTATTCCTGGATTAGCATATTTGGACAGCTACAACTAATAAATGTATGCATGCATGTGTCATATCACTTTTATAGACATGTATCAGACAAGCGTGAGTTTGGATTTTTGGTGATCGTTAAAGAAATGAGACTTCCCTCATTTGAATCAATTCCTTGGTGAAAGAAGCCTTTTTGTAAAAGGCATTTTAAGTGGGATTATTGCTATCCTTTGTAACACTGGTGAAATCCTCCCAGGAATTAGGTGACAATGTTTGTCAGTAAGAACACCCAAGTTGTGTCCAAGAGCTAAACAGACTTTTGATCTCTCAGCATGATCTTCTGAGAGCCCTTCTTGATTACCTCTGCACATCCAGATTTGACTCTGCATTCTGCCTCCAAAGTCCTTCCTACCTTCTGCTATATGAGTAAATAAAATTGTTTTAGATAGATATCACCCTTTCATAAGAACAAAGAAATGTGGACTGTTCTGAGTGTCTGACCCTCCTTTTAGGCTTTTTTCCATTTCTCAGTGAAGCAAACAAAGCCATGTAAATCTGAAATACTCATGGGAGGGGAGAAAGAGGGAGAGGCTGCTGCTTGTTTTTTGGGGTTTTTTTGATCAAGAAGTAGTGCCCAGAGACACTGAACAGAAAGAGGCTCCCATTGTGCACAAGCTGCACGGACATGTGAAAGAAGCAGAGTGTTCATTTAATATTACTTATTAAATACTTGTATATATTTTGTAAGTCTGTAGTATGCTGCTGCAAAATTGTTGTTTGTCTCCCAGTAGTCTTCCAGGAAATGTTTTAGTACGTTTATATCTCTTGTTCACATTGCTTGGAAAATGAGGGTGGGTTTAGATGTATTTGGGAAGCTGACTCTGATGTGTCTTCCTCCCATTTGTCTGGTAACAGTTCTTGCTGACAGTACTCTGCAAGGGAGTTTCCCTTAGGAAGTAAGGTTTTTATTGGACTAGTGCTTCTCTGAAGTATGTATAAAGGAAAATAACACTGGTAACATCAAATAGAAAAACAAAAATCTCCTTAAGAGCTCCAGCAGGCTCCCCTAAATATGTCACATGTTGTATGATACAGGGAATAATAAAAATAAGTAGTGATTAGAGAGAAACACACATTTTATATGTGGTTTTGTTATCCACAAAGGCAGTATTATATTGATCAAAAGGCCCTCACATACAATGTCAGTTTTATATTTGTAACTTTTGTATGAGAGTACCAAATATAATAGTTGTGTAATGCAGAAATATGGTAATCAGCTGCTTAAATATTTAAATAATGAAAAGCTGTTGATAACATAGTGAGCAATGTTCAAATACTATGTGAAAAGTAGCAGAAAATCTGCAGGAAATTTATAATTACACAATTTGTTAAGCCTTTGTATTTTGCATTGACGGCACATCATCTTGTGTATATATATGTTTGCAAACGAAATCAAATGTTCATCATTTGATGCTACATTTGATAATTATAATGTGGGATCCAGTACAGCAATAAGCATCTACAGTGAATAGAGGCTGACTGTAGCTCAAGAGTAGGCTTTTCCTATTTTTGAATCTCACTTGTACGTGCACATAATCCCTTTTTTCTTTATTGTCTCTCTAAAATTTTTGGCTCCCTGTTACAGTTTCAGCTGTTGGCCCCACAGTCAGTCTTAAATAATGTAACCTAGGTCTGAAACCTCCCCTATTAGGAGTGTCAGGCTTTATCATGTCTGTTAAGCCACAGATTATTTTAGTGAGGGTTGAGGGTAAATGTTAGAAGGGTACATCAGATCTCCTGCTTCAGATTTTGACTGATAGGGAGAGAAAATAAGGAGAGAAATCTTCCTCTCACCTTCTCTCTGCTTGTAGATGAGTTCTATTCAAAACCTTTGGACTACTTTTACTTCCTTGGGCTGTCTATGCCTTTTCTGTGTACTTCCTCTGAGGAGCTGTTGCCTCTGCCACCCTTAATGATGTATTTCAGTCCCTGAATTTAGAAAGGTCAGCAACCCAAATTGTTGTTTATCCTGTTAGCAGGGATGCAAAGAGAAGGAAATACTCAGGTTTTTCATTCTCTTACCTCCTTGAAAGTCCATTTAAAGTTATGTTTGTAATATGGGAGTGCTACACCTTTTTTAATTCTTTCCCCAAGTTACCTGTCATTTTTTTGCTAACATTTTAAGGTAACAGGCCTTGAGATTGTTCTTGTTTTCAGTGGGAGGCTCCAGTACTCCTGGGAATGGAGGTACCCATGTTAACCAGAATGTGATTCCAAGCAGTTGTCAGCACATCCGAATTCCTGGACTGCTGGGGAGGATTTGGTCCAACTTGTGTCCTCATAGTTAAAAGTAAAGTTACTTTGGCTGGACAATCCAACGCAGGGGGGAGGCTAGAGTGAGCTTTCTGTTATACTATTAGCATGCTCTCAGTTTAGGTCCTCAGAAAACCTCTGACCATTTTTTAATTGAAGATGTCTCTGTCCAGGATAATATTATGACTAGAATCAAAGGAAGCAGAAAAAAAATAGGTTTTCCTACTGAAACAAAGTGAAGGACACTTCTTATTTCCCCAGCCTAAAAGTCTGGAAAAGTAACCCAAGATAGGACTTAGCAAGCACTTATTATGCCCTCTGCCAAATAACGGCTAGAGATCTAGCAAATCTGGTTATTAAATGAGCTGAGCAGGAAGAGCCTGTTTGAAACAGCTTAAAAATACTAGCACTATGCTCAGCAGAGGACAAAAGACGCAGGGATTATGACCTGCACTCACTGAGGCCTCAACTAAGTAAGATCAAAGTCAACAGTGGGCACAGCAGCTCCAGAGAAGCAAGAGTGGGGAGAGGAGTATTGTTGAGGCTCACGTGCTGCTACTGGCACTCAACCTGCTCTTGTTATTGTTACTTTGCTTGGCTTTTAGCTGATAAATAAAATATGGAGTACTGTCTACAAACACAGACAGAAGAGGGTTCAACTACTGCCTAACTGCTGTGTGCTGCAGTTGCCACCTAAGAGCTATCTTTTTGGAATTAAAATGGGAACTGGTGACATTTTATGGACTGGTACTAGCAGTAATGTTTTACAGTAACAGGCCATGAATAGGGTGGTTGAGAGAAGCAGAAAGGCTTTATTCATAGTCAAATCCAGGGAATGGTGTTTAGACAGTCCAGAGAGTCTGTTCCATAGCTGAACTGCGCTGGCACCAGTTGCTAGAGCAGATTGTGTAAGTGACCCAAAGGGATGGCAGAGAATAACTTTACAACTCCCAAGAGTGGAGGGATCCTATTCAGGGAAGCTGTCTCAACTGTCAGGGCAGTTCTTCTTCCATGTCAGTGCACTGAAAAATATCTCTGTTTTTCCCTTTGCAACCAAAAGGAAAAGCCGGCTTTTGAAAGACTATTTCAAATGTAGAAGAGCTTCAGGCTTCTGAGGGCTTAATCTTCAAAAATGTTAATAATGGCTCATAAAAGCTAGAATTCCACAAGGAGACACTGTACAATTTCTGTCTTGCATCCCTCTTAAAGATGATTGCTAACTCTATGTGTAGAATAATTCACTTGCTATTTTAAAGCTGGGGAAGGTGCAACTTCATTTAATTCTGTAACTATATGATCTCCCTGTTTCAGTACTGGGGAGGAAGTGCTGTTTCTTCATCATGAAATCCTGTATAGGTGTGATAGACAGAAAGCTATGCTTCTCTGTGTAGGTGTTCAGCAGCTTTTCTACCAGGTCTTTCCAGAAGGACATTCCTTTTGTGACAATGTGCTTGGCAAAGGGGATGAGCCCTGAGTGACTGAGCTGTGCTGTGACTTGAATAAAACTGGGGAGAGCAGCAGCTTGGATTCCTTAAGGTTTTGGGGGCAGTAGACCAGGAGAGGTCTCCCGTATCTTTTTACAGCCTGCCTTGACTTCCCTTTCTTGCCTGGTGAAGGAGGGCCTCCACATGCTTGGGGCTTGACTCCAAGCGCAGAGGCTGGGTTTGCAAATGGCTTTAAAACACTAGCCAAAAATATTAGTCTGTGCATGTGTATGTGGAGGCGTGGGGGAGGGAGCGTTGCTCCCTTGTGCAGTCGCACAGAACAAGCCACAATCTGGCGTGCTTTTGGTTATTAATAGCTAGAATATGGAAGTAGGGCAAATATCCATCCTGATTTATCCTGACCTGAATAATCCATATAGTCTTCAGGCCACAGACTAGCGATTCCGTCTCTGGCTGTCACATTCCTGAATTTTAGGAAGTGTTATCTGTGACCATTTTGTGTCATAATGATCAATGTCACATTAAAGAGAGAAGCCTGCAGGCAGGCGTGTGAGCTGTGTGAGCGCTGCTTGATTAGGGAAGCGCTGGGGTGGGGATCCTGCTTGCTGTCACTCCTGCTCTCTGTCACTCCACGCTGTCAGAGAGCACGAAACAAAAGATCCCGAGGGAGAGGTCACCCTCTCCTGGGGCTGCTCTGCTGGGGAGGGGAGAGTGGGAAAGACACTCTAAGAGGGAGGCTACAGGCAGAGGAGAGAAGTCAAAGAGCTGTAAAGCAGCACTGAAGGAGGCAGAAGACATTCGGTTCAGGAACAGAGAGAGGGGAGAAAAGGAGGGAGAGATGTACAAAATCCAGTATCCCTATGGCTAACCATTCCTAGGCAGGATCAGGGTGTTCTGTGTTGAGCACAAGCTGGTACAAGAATAGCAGGCTGTTTAGATTCCAGGAATTAAAATAAAGAGTGCTGAGACTCAGGAAAGGCTCTGGGGTGTTGCTGGAAGTTGAGCTTTATTTCTGCTTCTTGTTTCTAAAAATTAAATACATTGAATCCCATATTTTTATCCTCCTCCCAGCTTGCAACATGGTGTTTTTCACACCTGTTTTTGAAATCACAGCAACTTTTTTGACCAAATGTGCAGATTTGCTGTTATGGCCTACTTATATTCCCAATATGTGAAGAGAGACAAGCAAAAGGGTATTAACAGTGATAAATCCAGCAAAAAGATGCCTGGGACACAAATCAGAAGTCCTCATTTGGTCAGTTTTCCTGCTGACTTCCACGTGAACTGGCTTGATTCTGGAGTCAAGTATGCAAAGCTGGAAGAATAGGGTGCACATTTGCATCCTGTTATTGTTCTAAGTGTTATTCTGGTAATAGTTTTCCTTTTCTGGATAGGCACATAAAAAAGCGATAAATATTGCATCAGCATGCCTTTTAGAACTGCAGGCATTAGCTGGAACATAGGCCTATTTACTAGGGGTAGAACAAGTATATAGGGAAACAAATCCTTGCCCAGAATATTTAAAGCCTAATATTAAATCAAGACACAATGTAACGAACAAGAGTAGCATGAAATGAAGATGGTTATGCTAACAGTCTGCTGTTATTTAAGCCAGCTAATGAACAATTTGATAGCTTCAAATCATCTAGCACTTTGCGTGTGTTGTGGCATGTTTCTGTTCTGCTTTGATGCAGTTAAGTAAATACAAGAACGGTTTCTACCAGTTCTACTAATTTCTGGAGTTGCAGTGTTTGATTTATAGCCAGGGCAGGTTAGTCCATTTGTAAATACTGAGTTTCAGTTTAAATCTGTGAGTCCAAACCATATTTTGGACCTTAAACCTCAGTATGGAACCTCACAGATAGCCAGCCCTCCATGCTGCAGCCAAGTAGCCATGGTTACAGTCCTCCTCCTCAAGCCTCCCTTCCCAAGCCACAGCAAAGGAGGAAGCAGCACAGGTCTCCTGCCTCTTCCCTCCAGATTTCACACTCTTCCCCCACCAAACATGAGCCTCCATTCACACCCCCTTGGCAGAAAGTTCTCAGCCAGAATGAATGCAGCACAGCAAGATAAACGTGTGTCTCCTGATGCTGGCAACCACCTCAGTGCTGCTGCAGAAGGGGCTGGGTTGGCACCTTCGTGTTGCAGGGAGCTGAAGGTGGAGAGGCGAGGCTGCTGCCACACATGGGCAGCCCCAGCAGCTATCCTTCCAGCACCCAGCCCTTGCCTGGGAGCAGAGGGCAGCTGTGGCAGCAGCACTCCCTTTCGTCTCATGGCCAGGGAAACCACAGGGCCCCAGGTCCTGACCCAGCCAGGGAGGCTGAGATTCCCACAAATGGGGACAAGAGGGCATGCCGGGATTTTCCTGTTTGCTTTTGAAGCGCAGATGCCAGCTATCCACGTGTTTCTCTCTGTGTGTCTGATGGGAAGTGTGCACCAGCACTGGGGGCTCTGTGGCTTGGGGTTGTGGCGTTTGTGAGCCTAAGTTTGTCAGCAGTAAGTTATTTTTGTCAGATTTCCAAGTAAACAGCAGACAGATACTTACCCCTTTGAGCTGTTGCAGTTTGCCAAGAAAACTCTGAGCTTTGAAATTTCTCCTTTTATATTCTGCCTCCCTGACCCTGCCTCCGCCGACAGCAGGTCCCTCTTGTCAGGGGAATGTCCTCCAGGCACAACACAGGGAAATGCAGGAGGGGAATTTTCACCTCCAGAAATCCTGTTTGGCAAGACAAGGATGTCTGGGCCTGCGAAAGGGACTGCAGCAGGCAGCTCGGTGCAGCTAGGACTCGTCAACGAGACTCTCCCTGACACTGAACAAGAGCATTTCTCTGGAGAGGGGGGGCAGGGTAGGAGCGAGCACATAGTAACAGCAACCCAGTTGACGGGTGATAGCTCATTAAGCTGTCACAGCTCTATGGTAACAGCGTGTATGGCATTCACATCTAAAGCAAGCACACAGGCTTTGATCAAGTTTGCTCTTATTATAGTAGTGGAGTTCAGCCCAGCCTGGGCTCCTTGGGAGCTGGAGACTTTGCAGCTTGCAGAATAAGCTCTGTCTGTGCCTCTACAGAGACACTTTCATCAGGTTTCTTGTTGCTATGCCCAGTCTCTACACAGGGTTGATGCAGAGGGTCAGCTTTGCCATCCTCTGAAGCTGTGTGCAGGCAGCACCCGGGGCGTTAGGTTGCCTTCTCTACCAGGACACCCTTAATGAGGTTCTCAGAGGCCCTGCTGGAAGTACCTGAATATGCAGTGAGGCTTCTGTGATCTATGGGAAGGAGCAGGGTATGAACAGCTTCTGTTGAGTTATTTTTGCATGATCTATACATGCCTTGAGCTTACACAGAAGCTGTTTATGGCTGGGATAAGGCATGAAAAATGCTAAAGTATCTGATATATCTTCCTCTTTAAGATGTTACACTAATTCCATAAAGGTAATAGTCTGAATTCTGTAATAAAGAGCATTAGTCGCACTCTAGATATCACCTTTTTGCTTTGTGAAGCAAACTAGAAATGGTGTTTTTAAGACAGTTTTTTATCATATGCTTGAGATGCTGCAAGCAAGATATTAATTACAAAATATAGTTGTTCAGTTTTGGTCTTTGGAAGGGTAGAGGACTTCTGGCCTTTAGCATTTCTTTGGGGAAGAAATAATCCAGTTCTGCTGAATCAATGGGGTTTTTTCTATTGACATTATACATTTTGGCTAATGTCCAATCTGACCTCCCTCAGCTTCTGTCTGGGTGTTTGAACAGTTAGATCATCTTTGGCAGCTAGTAATATATGTTTGAATTTTTTTACCAAAATGAATATCAATGTTCAGCAGGTTATCAAGCCACAAGTTTATGTTGCTGCAAAGAAAGCATTGCTGTTTACTTTTGAAAATCCAGTCTGGAGTTTCTTCCCGTCTTAGGGAACAGCACAGTAAATGATACAAAGGAACAAAGGCATGGTTCAAGTACATCCTGACAGTGAACAGGTCTGTAAATATAGATGCTTTAGCAACAAATCTTTGTGACCGATCTGTTCTACATAGGCTTCCCAAATGTTGCAGGAGGTGCATCCTTTATATGCCATGCAGGTCAAATCTTTTATAAAAGTGCCTTTTCTTCTTGTCATTGGTAAAACTTACAATTTCTTACCCAAACAAAACCTTTCCCTTTTTCCTGCAACCCCTTTTGTCCAGGCATGTGAGATCTCTGTGCCACAGAGGTCATTCATGGAGCAATTCCTACTGGCTCTGGGTTAGAGTTCAGTTCTGGTACTGTCTCCTACCCTTGTCTTTTTCCTTAGCAGATGATCATGTGAGGAAGTCAGTCTGCAACTGAAAGTCTGTAAACAGTTGTTAGAGCAGCAGTTGCAAGCTTTAGTGTGGTTCATTGAAGTGAGACTTAACCAGCCCTGGGCTGTGCTGAGCTGAACACACCCCAGTTCCCTGTCATAACATATAGTGTATACCGTGCTGACAGTCATTTGTTTTTAATGTAGGTAATCACTGATATGTTCTTTTAAGTGAGATCCATAGATGCTGATTACATTTACTGCATAAATTACTTCATTATTAAAATCAGGTCATTTGAGCTCCAAAACCATTAACATGCAACCTATTAGCATAATTTCATAAGCTAATAAATCAAGCACAGGAAAAGAATTAAGCGGTTCCTTGTGATAAGTGTTTCTTCAGAGATTAAGAAACACAATTTTCTTATGCATATATTAACATTTTTAACGTGAATTCATGCAAAAGCAATTTTTCTGCATATATAAAACTTATATTTAGTAATCATTATACTCAGCCTCAGAGCTGTTTCAAAATTAATGTTTTTTTTCTCAAATCACTGTACAGGAGTTTGACATTGAACCAGCTTGCCTGTTTTGAGATATTCTACCTGTAAAATTCTTTATGCCTTTATTAAACAGTCAAAGTTAAGAAATAAAACAAGCCAAGATAGGATTTAGCAGAAAAATAGCTTGGGTTCATCTTAGATAATGCACTGTTCATCCAAGGTAAATTTTGTATTCTTAATCTAAAGCAGTACCAATGAAATTGTAATTATCTCCATAATTGCAATCTAGAACGGTAGTTGTCTTCTTATTGAAGTAGTGCATTAAAATTGATTTAATTCCCATTTCTTATGTAATAGAAAGTAATATTGGCCAGCATAATGCAGAGATAGGCTTTTCTGTTCACTTTACTGACTAGATTTAAAATAATACAGTAATACAACTGTAATTATTTGGATACACAAAAGTCACAGGGAAACAAAGAAAATTCCAATGTAAATGAAATTGTAATAAGCAACAGATGACAATGCTCAAGAATTTTACTGTTAGGAGAGGTCCGCAATTTGTTTATGTTTAGCTGGTTTTGTTTTCCTGCTTCTAACCTACTGTTTTGATTTGTTTAATATATTTTTTTTTCAATATGAGGCACACAATGATTTGCTCCAAGGAATAAGAGAATACAGAGTTTTCAGAATAGTGCTCACCATACTGGATGGTTTTGGTCTTTTTGTTCCTACAGCAATGCCGCAGCCTCCTTTTCTAGCCCACATGTGAAAAAACACTCAGATAGCTTTTAGCAATTGCTTGTGCTTGCTGCTGTTTATTGAGTGACTTAGCTAAGACCACACCATACTGTGAACTGCCTCTTTGGGGAGGGTTGGCTTGTTGCTGTCCATCTCCCTGAACCAGTTCTCCCTGGGGTCAGACAAGGATCACCACCACTGGCGCTCGGGAGGTGGTGAAGATATGCAGGAGGGGAAGTCTAGGGACACCCCTTATCATAGCAGCTGGTTGCAATGTCAGCTTTGCTGCAATTTAAAGCCACAACCTTAGCCACAGGAGAGCCAGAGTGTTGACCTGAGCACAGTGATAATGTTTGCCCGAGTGCAGCTGAGGTAAGTAGGACAGCCAGCAGACAGCCTGTGCAGAAGAGGAGGCAAAAAGGGAATGTGTTATGGTCACTCTTGTTATAGTGGTGTAGCTCATGTGGTAGGTGAATTGGACCTGTGGCTCAGAAAACTAAGTATTATCATCAGGTCTGGGGCACCCAACATGAAGAGGACATGGACATGTTGGAGTGAGTCCAGAGGAAACCATGAAGATGATCAGAGGGCTGGAGCACCTCTGCTATGAAGACAGGTGAACAGAATTGGGCTTGTTCAGCTTGGAAAAGAAAAGGCTCCAGGGAGACCTTAGAGCAGCCTTCCAGTACCTAAAGGGGGCCTACAAGAAACCTGGAGAAGGACATTAATAAGGGCAGGTAGTGACAGGACAAGGGGGAATGGCTTTAACCTGAAAGAGGGGAGATTTAGATCAGATATTAGGAAAAAATTCTTTACTATGAGGGTGGTGAGGCACTGGAACAGGCTGCCCAGAGAAGCTATGACTGCCCCATCCCTGGCAGTGTTCAAGGCCAGGATGGACAGGGCTCTGAGCAACCTGGTCTAGTGGAAGGTGTTCCTGCCCATGGCAGGGGGGTTGGAACTAGATATCTCTAAGGTCCCTTCCAACCCAAACCATTCTGTGAGTCTATGAATTGCCTAAATAGGGGAACAGCAGAGCATTGTCAATGAGCAACTTTCCATGTCTGTTGTTCAAGCTGCTCCTGTTCTGTGTTCCTTTCTCATCTTTTGGCCCATCAGGAAGTACAGGGGTACTGGTGAGGATTCTCCTGGGCTGTGTTTCAGGTATGTCTTCAGAAGAGTTTATCAAAACTCCATTCCAGGTCATAAACTCATTTTTCAATATTTGTGTAATTAATTGCATGGAGGGGGTAATGTATCTAGCACAGGACAGGTGACAACACCTGTGTGAAATGGTATTTTGAGAATTTTCAAATCAAAATGTGAGTAATCACAGTAAACTGTTTATTGAGTATTTGGCACTGTTGCTTTCCATATTGCTGAAGCTGAATATTAAAAAGGAGGTTTGAAATCTCATCTGGACAAATTGGCATGATTGGGAGTTTTTGCAACATGACAGTCCTACTGGAAGACAAATGGAGACTACTGTGCAAACACAAAAGCTGATTTGATTGCTTTGTTCATATATAGTAGAATCCCATGGAAGTCAAAGGCAGATTTCTCACCTGAATAAAATTTCTGGGTCAGGTTCCACATTTGCATGAATGAATATGTGTGAAAACAAGAATTTGAATTTCCAGAATTCTGTAATAATTACTCTCAAGGTAACACTGCTATCTTCTCTTTTAAAGTGCTAATGAAGCTTTTTAACGTGGAACACCCAATGTGAAGTACTTCTCTCAGCCAGGCAGCATCCAAATTTTCAGCAGCATATGAAGAGTTCCTCACAGCAGTGTCTGTCACACCTACCCCAGGCTTCTACTCTCACTGCCTCTGAGAGGACTCAGTTACTTTCCATGTGCTAGAGTAAAAACCTCAGAAGACATGTAGGGCAAAATGAAGGTATCTTTGCTCAGGTTCAATGAATGTTCTCTCAAGAGAAACAAGAGAGAAACTAATTTGAATCACAGAATTTCTGTTTCACTGTTGTTTTTCACTGGCGTTGTTTATACTGCCATCTTTTCTCTTTCAACCTAGTTATCTGCTTTCTCTGTAAACTGTGACCTCCTGATGAAGTAGTAAATTCAGATGGGAATTAATTTCTAGTATAAACTAGTTTCTGGTATACCTGGTCATGGTATATTGTCATTGGGTAGTGGTAAAAGATAATTAAAAATCAGTCTTTGAATGATAGCTTATTCATTACATTAAAAGCCTATTCACTCGCTAATCTGACTGCTTCTAAACTACTACTAGCACATTATATGCACTTTCCAACTTATGACGGAAGAAAATGGAGACAAGTGGACTGAGTTGTCTGTGCGTGGCAATTAGAGTGCATACTGGTGACAGAAGGATGGACGAAAGTTCAAATCCATTTCTAACGGATTCCCTTAATACTGCCTTATATGAAAGTGCGTACAGGGCTTCACTTTGCACACACAGTTCAGAGCCAGGAAGGCCAGGAAAAGCCTGGCTGAGGCATTTAGATGTAATGTACTGTTTTTTTCCTGCATGTCTGCATTGTCTGATGTGCTACAGTGTACCTCTGCAACCTGTCCCAGGAAACATGCCTGTTCTCTGGGGCTGCTTCTCAAACAGACTATCATCCTTATTGTGCGTGCAATTGTATGAATGATGTTTGGGGAAGAGTGCTAGGAAGTCAGCATTCCTGCTCTGGTGTACTTATGACAAACCCACTAGCTTTGCTCCTTTCCCAGGCATCCAAAATACTTATGGAAATCCTGAGCTGTTGCAGATTTTCTTCCAGGAAAATGATGTTGTCACCAAGATCTTTCTTGCGGCAAGAAGGGCTGTGGTTTGTTTTGCTGGTGGGTTTTTTTGTTGGTGGTGGTGGTTTGGGATTTTAGTGTTTTGGGGTAAGTAAGAAACTACAGGTAGTTGAGGTGGAAACTGGACCATCTACCAGAGGTTATTCCAGGAGAGGAGACACTTCCAAAGTCCATTGGGACCTCCACAAAAATCTCTGTAGCCATTTCAGTATCTTTCTTGTTACCAAACCCACTCATTGATTAAACTACTTACCCAGCTCAACCATTGCTCCATTTGGCAAGTATTCCTTTAAGAACAAAACAGATGCATATTTCCTGTCACTTAAAAAAATAAAAGTCCACACTTGCCAAGGTATGTGAAAGTCCTTGCTGAGGACCAAAGCTTTTGTGTAAGAAAAGAGTTCAAGAAAGCTAGGATACACATAGTACTGTTGCTTTGTCATGTGTTCCCTGATGCAAATTTGAAATTACAGTATTGAAGGTGACTGTGGAGTTTGTGGAAGTGCTTGCTGAAGATATCTGATGTGATCTATATGACCTTGGATTATCAAAATCTGATCCTGATTGCGTTGACTCCATTTGCATAATTGGGAATGTATGAACTATATGAACTGTTGAAGAATAAGAACCAGTTCACACAAATGGTTCTCTCTTAGTTACACATCAAGTCATGTATCTTCTCCATTTTCTCACCTAACCTTAAATAGGACAATAAACTTTAATTTCTTATGAGTGTATTTGAACTTTTCAATGGAGAGGGGTCTTAAAGCTCACGATATCTGAAAAATTATGAGACTAAGAATACAGTTGGGGTTAATTTTATTTAAATGGAATTCAGATGCTTACTTGAGACCTTAAGAATTTTGTACGAATTTATGCAAAATAATGCGATTTAATTTTTTTAAGGTAATAATAATCTGCTTGCTCTTTATTTCCTGTTCTGTGAACCACTCACTGCAGGTGGTGGAAAACATTTTTCCTTTTTATTGCAGATGACCTGTAGTTGCAGGTTCTTCCTCAAAAAAAAATTCAAAGAAGTTATTAATCGAATTGGAAGGTTTTAATGTAAACTGCAAAGGACAAAGAAAATTGCTCCACCAAGGCCAGAAATTGAGCTCACAGGAATTAGCTGAATGGTTGTAATATATCTTCCATAGAAGACTGGCAGTGTTGGTTATTCTTCATTTTTATGTGATGTATGTTAGCTCACATTCGTTTACCCATCCAGCAGCAGCACTGTAGAGGAGAATTATACACAATAGCATATATTTAGGATATTCTGGAAATACAATTTGCTCTCAGAAATGAGCCTCCAAAACTTACATAAAAAGCTATCTGTGGCTTGTATTTCAAATGAACAGTTCCTTTGAAATTACACTAACATGGCAGAGTATTTATAAACTGACTAATGCTTACAATTAGCTAATTTGTTAGCATGCCATCCTCTTGATTCCATGTTTTCCAGGCATTTGGGACCCATTTTTGAACCAAGACACTTCCTCCTCATTTTCCCAATAACCCTTTAATATTTCAGGGTTGTCATCCATAGTGCAAAGACAGTCATGTCTTGACACTGTGGCTTGGCTCAGTGCTGGCTGACCCTGGTCACTGAACTGTTCAAGTGTGCTAAGCCAGCAGGCATCTGATCCAGCAGGGAGAGACCTGGTGGTTTTCTGTTAGGCGACCATGCAGAAATGTCTCAATGGTGTCAAAGATGATGCAAAGGTGAAGATGGGACAAGTCTACAAGAAGGGAGGAGGGAGCTAGTTTATCATCTACCAGTTAAGTCACCTGAAGGGAGGCATGGAAGTGCAACTTTGTAGGGATAGCTACTGTGTGGTTTTCCACACCCAGTTTAGATATGTGCTGCTGATGAGATTAACTTCATTCTGTCTGCTAAGAAACCTGTTTATCAGCATGGGGTATCATCTTTGAAAGATGTAATTCTTAAATGAAAATATAAGATGTTTATGCATTATCATGACAGAGAAAGTCTTATCTTGCACTACAGGCTAATATTACTGCAACACCAAACTCAATTTTAGAAAATCAGGAGAGAAGATAGTGACAAACTTATTATAACTGACATGTCAAGCGTATGCAGTTTTATACTTTTGATTGCACAGATTTTGTTAAAGTGGACCAACATCAACTAAGTTTTGTTGACCAGTTTGTTGACCAGTTTGTTGACCAGTTTGTTGACCAGTTGTCCTTTCGTTCTCTTTAGATCTTACACATGGAGAATTGCAGCAGTGAACATTCAGCCTTTATTTCCAGGCACTTCTAAATAAGAACAGCCAAGAAAGTTAAAGCAAACCAAATTAGGGATGTAAATCCAGCTTCCATAAATTAAAGTTCATTAAAGGCTTCTGTGTGGTTTAGTTCCTTCAGGTGTAGTGCAGCTGTAGACTTGCATGAGATCTGAGCTCGATTTTTGCTATTGATTAATCTTAAATTTAATGAACTTTAGAAAAACCCCACGAGTGAGATAAAAAAGGTTGAAATGTGTGTCTATTCTGATTAAACACTTATGGGAAGAAGAGAATGTCTTACCATATAACTTGCCTAGGTATAGCTTGAAAGTATACAACATTGCTGAAGTAAGGTCTCCTTCTGCAGTTGATGAAACTCCTAATAATAACAGCACTTGGCTAAAAAGTATCTCGGGAGCTATATTCAATGTGAAAACTATGGACAGATCAGAGAAGATGATTCTGAAGTGTTTCCAAGGTAAGTAAACATATTTTAAAGTATGTTATTACTGTTTTGCTAGTATTTATTAATATATTATCCTTGGGGAAAAAAAAAAAAAAAGGAAAAAAGGCTTATGGAGGATCTTACCCATTTGTATAAATACATACTAGGAGGGAGCAAAGAAGACAGAGCCAGGCTCTTCTCACTGGTATCCAGGGAAGGGATAAGAGGTGACAGGCATAAACAAAGGAAATTCCATTTAACAGAAGAAGAAACTTTTTTTTTCCCATGAGGTTGGTCAAACACTGGAGCAGGTTGTCCAGAGAGGTTGTGGAGTCTATGCCTTTGGAGGTATTTAAGAGCACAGCTGGTCATGGCCTGAGTAACCTGCTTTGCTGACCCTGCTTTGAGCAGGGGATTGGACCTGATGGTCTCCAGAGGTCCCTTCCTACCTTAGCCTGCTGTCATTCTGTGTAAAGAAGAGGTTGTTAGATATGAGCAAAATTTCAGTCTCTGAGGTTTCCTCTGATATCCTCTTATTTACAGATGGTGTTTTAATTATCCTTTCTGTAATACAGTGAAAAGGGATGATTCAAGCGTAAGTGGTCCTTTTGAATAGCAATGGGAAATTAAAATGTTATGCCAGCAATTCTTTCGTAGAATTCAAGTTCAGTTGCCAATGATCTGGACATTGATTTTATCTTGGGTCTGCAAGAAACATTGTCTCCAGATCTTCACTGATTTTTCATTTTGGATGATTTCTGACATATTCTTTTTGACAATACTTACTCTCATCTTCTTTTTTTTCCACTTGCTAGTTCCAATATACTGTAATATGTCAAAAATGGAATACAACCATAAATTACTTCAGTATTTTCAGTAGTCTTAGCAATTTGCCCAAACTGGCTTGTTTGACATCTATGTTCAAATGTTTTGAATTTGCTGTGTTGCTAAATAATCCAGATGTTCAAACACCAGTTTAAGAAGAGCTGTATCCACTTAATGGAAGCATGCAAAGATCCAGAACACTGGAAAGCAGCAAAACTTCTCCTAATTTTGCCTACTGTCTATATTTATTGCTGTTCATTCGACTCCATGCCTTCCCTTCCACCCCAGCTGCTACTACGCAGATGGCATTCCCAGCAAAACAAACAGTTCAGATTCAGTATGCTATTTGTTGTCTGGAAATGTTAGCAGATGACAGGGAGAGGGGAGGAAGAGGAGGGCTAACCCCACATTTTTCAGGTCAAGTATTGCCCTGGATTCCACTCAGTCACTGCAGAGAGGTCCTAGGGATTATCAGGGGAAAGGGAATGAGAAAGAGTTTGATACTGTGCATATAGTGACCTTTGATACTTTCTGAGGCTTGCTGGATTTAAGTTTCCGTACTATGCAGCTATTTACTTCCAACTCTATAACAGCTTTCATTTATTAAAGGGCTTAAAAAAATTGTTTGCCCTAGAAACCAAGTGAAAACAATAAGGAAGGAGAAGGCATCCATGCAAAGTTGTTACTATTAAACCCAGGCACAAAGTGAAACGTTTGCAGTATCTATGAACAGATGTCTAATGACAAGCAAACAAAACAATTATTCTTAAGTAATGGTTTATTTCTGGTTGAATTTTAAAATGCGTTTTATTCAGCCTTCTTATATTAGTCATTTCTATATGCTTTTAGTGTTGGATGCTGGCCCAAGTGATACTGAAAAAAATACAGTGGTCTGGGGTTTGGCACAATAAAAGGGGAAAGGAGAGACATGGTAGCATTTTAGGGTAAATGAGAATGTAGCCACAGGTGTCCAGCGTTTGCCTTCGGGAATTCAACTTTCAGATTAACTGTGCTAAACTTTCCTTCTGGGGGCTGAAACCTCCAAAACTATTGTGTGCCTCAGAGTGAAAAGTTTCAGATGAAATTATTTTGGTGAACAAGGCTAAGGGAAAAGGGTGCTGCTGTTGGCATCCTAAAAAATACATTTGTAACTGTTTTTCTGAGGAGCTGTGGTAACTCCGTGTGTTGCAACGAGGACTTGATATTCAGCACATCTGACTCTAGCAGTGGTTTTGGGTGCCTCGTGAAAATTAATTCAAAATACCACTCAGAGCACAGGCTTCTGAAAAACATCAGTTCGTAACAGAAGTGTTCTTGCTGCCCAGCTGCAATGGAGTCACTGAGGCACCTGGTTTGAGAGCAGAGACAGATGTCCTTTTCAGCGACTCGAGCTAGAGCACTTTCAGCAGGTATTGGCCCATCTGCTTGGTACCACTCCCATATCTCAGATGTCATGGCTGATTATCCAAACACTCAAGCCCTGTTTCAGTGAAAATTCCGAGAAACAGTGCCATTCACTAACAGTGCCACCTTAACAGCCACCATCTGCTCATTCCCAGCCTATGCCCTTCTTCAGTTGTAAAATTGTTTATGAGGCCTTGCAACAACCTGGATCCAAACCCTGCCCCTCCACACCTCCAGAAGAGCTATGATTATTTTTAATCCGAGCCAACTCTCAAAACCAGTTCAATGTAGAGATGACTGTGTCTAGATTTGCTAGAGGAAACCAATTGCCTGTGTCCTGCAAGCAGGGAGGTGGTCTTTTCCAGGCATGGAATTTTCCTCTTGCTTTTCGTATGAGGGTGTCATAAGGAGATCCAACTGTGTTTGTACACATTCTGCAGTCAGGAGAGCAATGGGAGCAGCTGAGGACTGGCATCCTCCTCTGCAAAAGGCAGCCAGCTGAGGCTGGGAATCCCCTGAACTGCCACTGTAGGGTTTGATAAAGCTGCCCTGGCAGAGCACTTCGTGCTCTATCCTTGCTTTCCTACCACCTTAAAAGGTAACTAAATCTTAATAAGGCTTATGTATAAAGTCAAAGTCTCTGCTGGTACCATGAGCACTTCATTATGCCCAAGAAATGTAGTAACGTTTCTATTTTGTACCACAAGCACAATTCTTCACTGAGCAGGAAGGAAATTTTCTCAAACTGTTTGGGCAAAATGCCCTGAATTAGAACCAGAAAACACAGGACTAGGGGACTATGTAATCCATCAGTATTCTAATGATAGTCTGTAGATCTCCTGTTGCCGCCTGCACAAGTCACTTAGAAAGACACACCTGTGTTTGTAACTAGAAATTTGAACTTGAGCTTTCAAGTTGAACTTGAAAAAGATGGATTTTTTGAAAGCCATGTAAAGGTACTTCACAGTTTTTGTGCACTGTAAAGAGTTTCTATGTGGGAATAAGTCTAGAACATCAGTGCTGATGGTGTTTTCCACACGTAGTCCATGGATCCTGGAGGTCCGTGAGCTTTTTACACAAGGTCTGTGAAAATTTACCTTTGAAGACTCAGGGAGCTTTGATTTGCTACATAAAGCTCTGCATTGCCACTAGGAAGAAAAAGAAAACTAGGAGCCTGCAATCTGATGTAGTCTGAAAGTCACTGATTTGGTATCAGTATTTGTCAGTATTCATCTGTGCTACAAATGGCTGCATGCTAATTTCCCGTGCAGGCAAGCATGAGTGTTTGTCCATGATGGTTTTATTCATCTCCTGGGTTCTCAAGATGGTTCCTCTGTGACCTAAATTCTTGGGATGCAAATAAAACAAAATTCTAGGTGAATTTAGGTAGTTCATGGCAAAGCTTGTAAGCAGTTGCAGAGCTATCTGTGGATTAGGTGAATATAAGGGGTTTCAACAGATAAAGTGAAAAAAAAATTGAATTACGATTTTTAAAAAAGCAAGCTCTGTTTCTTTCTCCTGTCTAATTAAATTTTAAGCCCTCCCTTTTAAACCAGCATATGGGCCACAGATGTCCTAGTCATCTGGGGATCAGTTAGATATGTGTCTGTGTGTTATTCAAGTTCCAGCTGATTAAGCTATTGCATATACCAGAAGTTTCCTGTGATATTGTATGGACTACCATGGACAGCAAAGCTGGCTTGAAGATTTTTGACAAAATTAGTTTGATCCAAAAATGCCTCCATTTTTCTAAGCCAAAACTTTGTAGGAAATAAGTCAAATCAGAATTCAAGGCCCTGAAAAATTAATTTGATAAACCAGGATTTTGGCACTTTCTGTTAAATGAACTTTAGTTACAAAACATAAACTAATTCTACTACAGTTGAAATGTTTTAAAGATCACCTAAACAAAATATTTCTAATTACATTTTTGACATTATTACTTTTAGTCCAGAAACTTTGTCAAGATTTTGATTTTTTTTTTTTTTCCCCCCACGATCCAAGAAAGAGAGCTTTCCACAAGTTGGGAAAGAGTCCAAATCCAGTCCTAGTTCAGTCCATTATATTGTAGAGATCTGAAAACAGAATGAAGAAGAACCACATAAGTGTCCTCCAAAAAAACCCAAATGAGGTATTCTTGTTCTACTTTCCCTTCACATCTGCTAGCCTTTAATCATTCATTAGCAGCCATAGTTCTGGTACAATTCTTATCAGGGTATCTATTCCAACATGTAAAGCATAATGGTAATGAATAATCGGGATCTATTATTTTAGCAACTGTTCCTGATTCCGTTTAATGACTAAATGAATACAAAAGGTTTTCTCCTCCTTTTAGTAGGGCTGTTTGTTCAATTTAGATGTTCTATAGATAAATGCTTAAAGAAGTCATTCCTTGAAACTTATAACAACAGAAAACATTTGCGTGTTTACATATCTTCTTCATACAATGATAAAATACCTTTTGTATTTTTTTCAAGGTGAAAGCAGCCTGGTATGTCAGTTATGGTTCATTAGGTAATTGCATTGCAATGCAAAAATTTTCTCTAGCATACAGCTACAGCATAGCGATTGAAAAAAAAATATTGGTTAACTTCAAGTTAAGATGTCTGCTGAATGACTATAGTTCTGCTTCAGTGGTTAACAATGCAAAAAATATTTGCATTTTATTTCAAAACAAAACTTTTCCTATAAATTATAAAGTTCAAACTACTTTATGCAGTTATTTGACCTAGAAATTAGAGTGAAGGGGTTTCACTGGGAAGAAATGTAGAAGAAGGATGTATGGTTGGGGATATTTTCATGAGTGTATGGGAAAAAAGGGAAAACAGGTTTCAGTCCTTCCTGGGAAAGAGCACTGTGAGAATTTTTGCTAGCGGAAGTTGAAAGAAACAAAAACATGGGGGTTGAGGTTAACGAGATTACTGAATTTGGCCAAGGAATTCATTCAAAAGTTGCAAATTCTTGGATAAACCAAAAATGACAATTAAAGGATGAATTTCCTAAGGGACTCTAAAATTATGGCGAGTCTGAGATCTGGTTACTTTGAAATAAACGGTGAATCTCATGAGAGCTTCCTGTCACTGGAATAGTTTGTCAGGTGGAAGAATTTCTGAAGGTACTTGAGAGAGAAAATCTCTGGACAGCAGCTCAGTCCTATCTTTGCTGTTGGCTGAGATTATTTTATGATAATGGTCAATTTAGAAAACAGCTGGATTTAACTGGGAATAAATCCTCCACCACTTCACTAAGGAGGGGTTTGACAACCAGGCCTAACAATGTCCATTCATAGGTGCTGGTAGTGGGAGAAACTCCTCCCTTCCCAGCTTAGGTTCAGAGAGGTTTTAGGTTACTTCAGCCCCAAGTGGTGGCTGAATAGTGTACTGCTATACATGAAAACAAAAGCTGCAGATCCCACGGCTGCATTGTCCTACTTTATTGCTTTATTGTGTAGGTCTTAGGAGGCCCCCTTTAAGCAGAGGGCTGTAGGAAAAGGGAACTGTAGGCTCTGTACAATTGCTTCTGTCTTCACCTTCCCTTCTGCTGGTAGAAGTTGGTGTATGAGAATCTCAGTAAATGGTCAGTTAATAAGTGCAATAAGCTCATTGAAAACTGTGATTTTGTAAAGACTAGATTTGTGACTTTGCTGTGTCAGCCAGCATGCTACACACTGGGAATGGACACTTAGCTGCTGTGACTTGTCATAGTTCTGTGGAAGTCAGTCAATCCTGAGCAATTCATACTATGTGAAGATTTCAATTACAGAATTAATATGAAAGACCATTTTATGTTCAATCATTTTTCATGATAGAGGACTAAGATGACCAAGACCATTTTCATATGAGTTATGTAGGGATTACTTCAGTTAGTTAAAATAAACCCCAAACAAACAAACTAACAAACAAACCAGATAATGGTTTCTGTGATTTTTGCACTTCTGTATGTTAATGCTTCATTTTCTATCTATGCATACACATTCATACACTTGCAGAGCTCTTGAGGGTTTTTTTAACTGTGTTGATATAGATTTGTTCTGAGAATAAACCTTCTGTGACTTTTTCTACTTTAAGGACAATTGCAATTTTCTTGTCATTTCACTGCTGGGAGGAAGAGAGTATTTTTTCCTTCTATGGGGATGAACAATTACTTTCTGTCATCCCATGTGTGGTGTCACTTTTTACTTTAAGAGTTAAAGACTCTTATATGCAAGTTTAATTCTGCTTTATCTTTTCTTTACATTACTTGCTGACCCTGCTTACTTACTACTTCTTAGTATTTTCAGTCTTAATTCTGTTTGGAGTCCTTTATCTGACTCTTGTTGTTCAGGCTGTACCAGATGAATCCACAGAAAACTCTCTGCAAACTGCAGGAGCTGCTTCAAAGTAGGACGGTAAGAAGGGCTGTCCCAACTCAGGCTAAAAAGATCCATCTAGCCCAGTATCCTGGCTCTAAAAGTGAGGAAAAGTGGTGAAAAGTGGAGGATGACTGCTAAAGATTATTTTAAAATAACAAGTGTGTAATGATAGCTACCTGCCTTCTATTCCCAGCTTCTACTGCTATTACTTCCGAAGTCAAGAGGTAGAGTCTCTCTATTTAGCAGCTCCTAATGGACGATATTGCCCAAGAAATTTTTAACTCAGGTCAAATTCTGTAAACCACAACATTTTGTAGCAAGGCAATTAAAAGTTACCCACATGCTACATGAAGAAATACTTCTGGTTTATTTGTTTTTAATCAACTAATGATTCGATTCATCCTTGTTCACTGCCTTCAATTCCCTGTTTGAATTGTGGTTTGAGAGAGCTCTCTTCTTTACCTTCCCTTTTCTACACACACTAATCCTAATTTTGGTTTCTTTGAAATTGTTACTGCTTAGTTTCTCTATTTCTTAGAAACCCACAGGTACATAATTTTCAGTGATCTCTCCAGTTTATTCTATATAAAGAAGGCTTCCAACAAGAGAACCTCCTTGAGTTTATAGCAAATAAGGATGCAGTTCACTTCCATGGCTTTCTCTCTCCTGTGTGCTTCCTTTATATCTGAGCAATCTACTGCTCCTGCTAACTCTTTGACAGGTGTCGTGCTTATACAGAAAAGGCTTAACTACAAATTGTTGATGGCCATTAATGTCTCTTTGAGCATATGATGTGTTTCTGTTTTATGTCCTGTTTTCACCTTCAGCTTCTTGAGGGATGTAATCTTTTTAAATACACTTCCTCTCTTTAACCATGGCAGCATTTTCTGAACTATTTACACTGAGACTTTAGTCTTCTGGGAAGTATATTCCTCTTGGGTTGTCACTTTTGATACTTCTTTTACAGACTTCCACTTTCTTTTTCTTAAACTTGATTACTACCATAGTGGATTTCTTGTTGGTTTTATTGTGGTTTTTTTTTTTAGGGTTTGGCTTTTTGTTTGTTGAGGGGGTTTTTTAATATTTTTTTTTATTGCTTATATATGCATAAGTCTAACTTCCTTACAGTTACTGTTAACATAGCTGTTTGATACAGAAAGACTCAAATGACAGGTGAGGTAGCTTTCCTGGACTGTTTCAAATTCTGTGGCTGCGAATGGTTTTTGTTTTCCTCAATTATTTTTCCTTTCATTTAAGATTATGAGATTGTCTACGTTTTTCAAGTTGTTCTGAACAAAGTTTAAAACTGGAATATGTTACTTTTTCTCTTCATGCACGACCTTTGTTTATTGGTATAATTGATATGCAATTTAAACTATTTGTCTTTTCTGAGATAAGGGGAAGGTGTTCAATTTCTTCCACACAGCTAGCAGCTGGTGAGTGTCTGTTACTAACCCACAGGGCAGAGACTAGTTCATCACCTAGTGATGCCCCAGCAACTGCCATGTTGTGTGCTGTGTGGGACAATATTGCATGGGGTGCTCAGCCACCCACTGCAGCAGTTTGGATCAGGAGCAAAGGAATGCTGGCCTTCAAGAGAGGCCTGGGTTTACAGTTTCTCTCTGACCAAGCCCTCTGGGACAAGTACCACCCAGAACTCCTTTGTGAAACTGCAGTACACATTAATAATTACCTAGAGACATATGGGAACTGGGCAGGCTGTTGCGTGAGGCATGCTAACTGAAAAAGAAGCCAAATTCGGGGAAGTAACTTGTGAGAGTGCTAACAAAAAGTATTTGTCATTTTAAAATATATTTTCCTAGTGTTTTTGCACTTGATTAAAGGATTTAACTTACCTGAAATGTACTCTGAAAGGCTCTGGCAGTTCAGCAGGCAAGAAAACTTTAGCCTAAAGATGTGTACTTTTAGCTGTATCTATCTGCAGTGATGAGAGCTAACCTGAAGGAAATGAAAAGGCAATGAATTTTATATGCTTCTGGAGGAAATTAAAACTTGAAAAAATACTTTTTTTCTAAATTTGTGTGTTGGAGATGCCAGGAGAAATATATTCAAAAGCAAACAAGCATCCTGGAATAATTATGATATTTGTGTGTTTGTTGAGCAGGGGTAACAAAATGCAACATCTATTTTGTTATCAGCTCTTACATCAAGCTGTTATAACAGCAGTAAGTAGTCAAAATACAGGAACAATCCCCATTTTCCTTCAAATGTGCCCTACATTGACAAGTATGAGTAGAGGGTTATAAAGGAGACATTGCCTAAAGACAGCTTTAATAGATGGAAGGGCTCAGTTCTGTTTTGGGGAAGTGCAAGGTTATACTGTCCTCCTCATGAAACATACTGGGAAGGTCACAAGCACCATCAACCTCAGAGAATTTAAGACAGTAGTGTAATTGCAGTAATGTACAAATGAGTGAAATTCTTGTTTTAAAAGACTTCTTTGTCTTTCTTCTCCCGTGCTCCATTTTGGTGAAGAGGCTTTACATCTAGACAAGCAAAGACTTGAAACCCAGGTTTATCCTGATCAATTTGCTTGTCTTGCCCCTTGAGGACTTTAAGAAATCCATGAAACCTTCAAGGTATCCAAAAAAATTGCTGCAGGATCAAGATTTATTTTCTTTTTCGTTTTCCTTATAAGTCTTTAGTGCTGAGCTGTGCTGGAACATAGGCAGAAATAATCCCCTGCCAAAGCGTGGGAATCCAATGTGCCTGGAACCACTCAGACTTCAGGTTGCTTGGAAATTGAGAAAGACATTCTTAAACGTTCTTAAACATGATGAGAACAACCTTTCTGTTTCAACAGAAACTAAAGCTTGCTGTCAAAGATCAAGCTAGAGAGAGAACATTTCCTGTACATGTTGTGAATTGGATAGTCTCAGCGTGGGAAGTGTATCTGTCTCAACCTAGAGCTTTGGGTGACTGCTTTTTGTCTCTTAGAAATGCCATTGTTCCTGTCTGGCCATCCTTTTTGTTTGTTAAGTACTGGACCTAAGCTACCGAAGTTGCTGATCCTTGTCCAGTCTACTTCGTGAGATGAGGACCAAAGGTATGCAAGCGAGAGCCCAGTCTTTTGAGGTATTTTGCGTATTTAGCTCCCAGTGACATCAGACTAAAAACCACCTACACATCTGCTTTAACGTCTTCTTTAGAACTGTCAAAGCAGTTCTTCAGTGGCACGGACCAGAGCACCTGCAATAGCCTGTAGTCAATAAGTGACTTAAGTTGTGTTTAATAGTCTAAAATAGCTTTATTGCAACATTGCAGTGATACCATCCAAACTGAGGTCTTTATAAAGTGCAGTCTTGTCTGCCAGACCGATGTTAGCATGCATGATTTAAATGATGACACAAGCAAAACTTCTGCTCTAAAAAGGAGAAATTAAAGATACCAAAATATTATCTTTCCTCTTGCCAATGAGAACAGCTGGCATGATGGGTTTTACTGAACAAAAACTTTGGCCAGCAGACATAGGTTATCATTTTCAGGGCTTTCCCTCTGAAATACTGGATTAACAAAACATGCTAATTTTTTTATTTCAAAATTGGAGGGTTTGTGTCTTTCATCTGGTCAAATTTAGCGTAAAAGTGAAAATAATATCAAAGTTACAGGCACCACAGGGAGACTGTTAATGTGGTAACAAAGGGCATTCGGCCAGTTAAAATAATAAAAGACTATACAGCTTTCCCAGTGATGGCTGGAGCCCAATTAGTACTTTCCAAGTAGAGCCACAATATTCCTTTCCAGATTATGTGGTTTGGCACGATTCAGAATGAGTAAACTTACTTTCCTACAAGGGAAAAATATAATTAACAGAAAAAACAAGGTCATGCAGTATTATGCTTTGAGTAAGCAATAATACACCATGGGCTGTACATTCAACAGTCAATATCTATACACTTTGGGCAGGCTGAGGCAGAGACAAAACAATGGCTCAGCGTACAAAAAGGTACATATATAATCTTGATAAACCTGTGTGCAAGAGTAAAATGCAAATGGATATTTCCTTACTAGATGATTTTAAGGGAATATGTATTCAGTGTTCATGTGTGTAGTCCTCATAGCAGCCTTCCAGTATCTGAAGGGGTCCTATAAGGATGCTGGAGAGGGACTCTTCATTAGGGACTGTAGTGATAGGACAAGGTGTGATGGGTTCAAACTTAAACAAGGGAAGTTTAGATTGGATATAAGCAAGAAGTTCTTTACTGTGAGGGTGATGAGGCACTGGAATGGGTTCCCCAGGGATGTTGTGAATGCTCCATCCCTGTCAGCGCTCAAGGCCGGGTTGGACAGAGCCTTGGGTGACATGGTTTAGTGCAAGGTGTCCCTGCTCATGGCAGGGGGTTGGAACTTGATGATCTTAAGGTCCTTTCCAACCCTAACTATTCTATGATTCTATGATTCTATCAAACACTTTGGTCACAGGAAAACTACCAGAACAATTATTGCAAGCAGTGGAAAAAATGTTTATGAAATGGAGTTTAAAACTGCATGAGCAAGAATGGAATTAATACACTCAAATTTTCCTCTATAATCCAGCTTGGAGAACCTTGCAAAGATAAATGCTAGACCTTTAAAAGCAGGGATGATAAAGATAATTAATGGAAGCTTAGAAAGATAATAATGTCTCAAATCCATGTGGGGTGTAAGTATTGCTCAGCTTTTGAGGAAAAGGAAAATAAATTATTCAGTCTTACTCCATCCCAGCATGAGGCAGAAATTCTAAAGGAAGCAAGCTGTTCAAAAACAAAACTGTGATGCCTATGCCAAGATAGGAGCTAGGCTCAGAAGACCTAAAATAAATCCAAAGTTTTAGTATTTACTGGCAGATGAAGATTCTGGGTATTGTTTTAAAGCAAACTGGCCATACCTTTGACTTGTGAAGTATATTTCAGTGGTGTTTCAATTCTAGGATGATGTCAGGATAGTTATCATAGAATGCTTTTGGTTGCAAGGGACCTCTGCAGATCACTTGGTCCAATCCTGCTCAGAACAGGGTGAAGTTTGATGGTAGATAGCTCCAGGTCATGTCCAGCTGAGCTTGCTGTGTTTCTGACAGAGATTCTGCAGCTGTTCTGGGCCTTTGCTACAGCTCTGGATCCTGAATTAAGAATTATTATTTTTTTTTTCCTTATATGTAATAATTATTTCTCTTGCTACAAGTTGTACTCTTCACTGCCTCTCTTTTCATAAGACACTTCTGAGAAGAATCTGCCTCTTTTCTTTATACTGTCCCAATTAGACAACCGTAAAGAGGAATCACATTCACTCTGAGCCTTCCGTTCCCCACACTCAACAGTCCCAGCTCTCAGCTTCTCATTGTATGCCTTGTGCTTTAGTCCCCGAATCACTTTGGTGGCTCTCTACTGCACTTGCTCCTGCAGGTCAGTGTCTGTCTTATGCTTGTGAGCCCAAAACTGGACATGATACTTGAGATGTAGTCATGGAAGTGACAGAGCACTTAGCTTGAACTGTTGGCTACTCTTCCGCTGACACTTCCCAGTATTTGGTTGACCTTCTTTGTCACTGCTACTCATTTTTAACTTGGTGTCCACCAGGACAGCAAGCAGGCCCTGTTCTGTAAAGCCGCTTTCTATCCATTTGCTGCTCAGCTTGAACAGACTTATTTCATTGCAGGTGCAAGGCTTTGCATTTGCCTTTAATGAGCTTCATCAGGTTACTAGCAGGCAATTTTCCATCTCATCTTGGTCCTTTTGAAGAGGAGTGCTGCCCTCTAATATATTTATTGCTCCTCTCAATTTGTTATTTGTTATTTGTGTATTTATTGCAATGCCTATCTTATTGATAAAGATATTCAATGTTATCAACCCCAATATTGACCACTCATCCCCCTGCCAGTGGGTATTTGAACTATTGCCATCTGTTCTCCCCAAGCCTGATACTACACATCCCTCCACATTAGTTAAAAGGATAGCATGGGAGACTGTCAAAACCTTGCCAAAGTTAAGTAAATAAAAGCCCCAGGTCCCCCCTTGTCAGCCAACCCAGTCATCTCCTTATAGAAGATCATCAGGTTGGTCAGGCACAGTTTATCTTTGGCTGCTTCAGTCACCTCCTGGTCCTTTGTGTACCTGGAAATACCTTCAAGCAAGATTTGCACCAGGAAATCTATGATACAGTTGACATCACAGAAACACGGTGGGATGACTCGCAACTGGAGTGCTGCAATGGATGGCTATGAACTCTTCAGGCAAGGAAGGAAAGGCAGTAGGGTACCCCTGTAGGTTAGCGACAGTTTTGACTATCTAGAGCTTAATGATGGTGACAATAAGGGCTCAGTGTTTATGGGCAAGAATCAGGGGGAAGACCCACAAGGCAGACAACATGGTAGGAGTCTGTTACAGATCACCCAACCAAGATGAAGAGGCAGACAAAATACTCTGTAAGCAGCTAAGAGAAATCTCACAATTGCTAACCCTTGTTCTCATTGGGAACTTCAACCCTGCAGGGAAGAAGACTGGCCTGGCTGAACAGGTTGTTTTGACTGGAACTCAAGAAAAAAAGGAGAGGTTATGACCTTTGGAAGAAGGGTCAGGCAATGCAGGAGGACTACAAGGATGTCATGAGGTTATGCAGGAAGCAAATTACAAGGGCCAAAGCCCAACTAGACCTTAATCTGGCTACTGCCATAAAAGACAATAAAAATATGTTCAAGCTGTGCCAGCGGAGGTTTAGAGTGGATATTAGGAAAACTTTCTCCATCAAAAGGATTCTCAAACATTGGAACAGGCGGCCCAGGGAAACAGCTGAACCACCACCCCTGGAAGTATGTAAAAGACCTGTAGATGTGGTGCTTAGGGACATGGTTTAGTGGTGGACTTGGCAGTGTTAGATTAAAGGTTGGCAGTGTTAGATTAAAGGTTGGAGGCAATGATCTTAAAGGTCTTTTCAAACCTAAATGGTTCTGTGATTCTATGAACATCAGGAAACACTATTTTACTGTGAGAGTAACTGAGCACTGGCACTGGCTGACCAGAAAGGTTGTGGAGTCTCCATCCTTGGAGATACCCAAAGCTGCTGGGACATGGTCCTGGGCAACTGGCTCTAGGTGGACCTACTGGAGCAAGGACATTGGACCAGATGACCTCCCTTTCAAACTCAAACATTCTGTGATTCTGTGATTCTCCCTTTTTCCATAAAACTCCTTTGTGCAGGATTTCCATTTTCAGGCAGGATGGTCTCCAGCCATGTCTGCTTGGCTCTTGTACTCTGAGCAATTCTTGTGCCATCATGAGACTGTCACTGATGAACCACTGGACCCTTCTGCAGGGTGTTGTGTGTACAACACAGCTCCTCTTACAAAGACTGGCACTTCTATAAAAGAATATGGATTTGCAGGGGAACATGTGGTCAGATTATACCCAGCATTAGTCTTTGGGAGTGTTCCACTTGCTAACTGACAAATGCACCTTGATGCATTACTTCAGTGATTTTGAATGCATGGACTTTGAATAACACTTTGTGTTCCTTTGGGATAAAAGGGTAACTTTAATTATATATAATATTGTAATATAAACAATATATAAACATTCAAATTACACAGCCAAAAAAGCTTCCCTTTCCTAACATGTCTGTGCAACAACTTAGCAGGAGTAAATATTATTCACATACTTCTCAGTGCTTTGTTTCAGGATTATCATAAAAGACCTGGGATCATAAACAGTAAGAAGTAATGCCATGATATGAAGAATTTATTACTAGTTATTATTCATTATTTATACAGTGGGTGCATATCGCTTTACACACAAACATCACTGTACAGACAGAATATATTTCTCTGCAGTATTTCCACAAGCTGTTTTCCAAAGTGAACCAGTTTGGTGATGCTAAATTGTAGTGGGTAACAACCACATACGTTTCAGCATGACAGGAGCAGAGAACAACCGAAAACAGAAGAGGCAAAATGAGTTCTGGGAGAATTCAGAATAGCCAGTTCCTCCAAAATAAAGTAAAACATGCATTTTGCTTGCTTAGAAGCACCCATTTCATCCAAGAACAGAGTGTTACATCAGTTAACCAGCATTTTGACATTCAGTAATGCTTTAAATTCTGAAAGAAAACCCAACAAAATAACTCGGGTAGCCACAAGTGTATCCTGTTCTGCATACTACTTTGAAAAGTAATGTTCGATTACAGATCTTTGTCCAAGTTGTTTCTAGAGTGTGAAACTGGAGAAAAGTGCAAGGAATTCCTTTCGTGGTCTCCTCTATGGTACCCTTGCAAGCACTGGCAAAAAGACTGCATTTTGCCCACCCACAAGATAGTGAGTCACTATAATTCCATTTATGCAGAAGACATCTGCACCTTGTTCAGCATCGTTGATACAACGTGACTCCTGGCATTCCTCCTGCGGCATTGACAGAGCAATGCTCTGCCGAAGCAGCACAAGCTGCCTGTTTCATGCCATCACGTCACAAGATCCTCGTGCTTCTCTTAAAGGCCTGGGCACTTTTTCAAGAGGACTTTCAGGATGGCAGGCAGGGCGGCGGTGATGCTTTAATGTTAGTTTGGAGTGTCAGCTCTGGTTGATCAGAGCTTCCCGGTACGCCCAGAGAGCATCAGCCTGTGTCCAGCGTTAGCAGATGCAGTGCTTAGCAGTACAAGGAGCCAGACAGCAGAGTTTAATGTACTGTTCCTCACTCCCACATTTATCTTTATGTCTATCATGCTTCACAGACAACTATCCTATCAAGCAGGAACTCAAGGCCCATAGAAATCACAGGGAGAGGTGAAGCTTGGCTCACTTCTATTTCATACTTTTTATTCCTCTGGTTAATTTGTTTGGAAAGCAAGTTCTAAATGGAATACTGCAAATCAATCAGCAATTTGAGGAAACCAATGCCATTGAGAAAAGATTATGTTTGCCAAATAATTTATTTTCCTCTGATACACATTAAAATAGTGTTTTTTTAAATGACCACTGTTTTCCTGTTACTTACTAAAAAAAAAAAATGGTATGGAGACATCTCACCCACACACTTGTACAGACTTCTGCCAACTTTTTGTATCGGACTCCTCTGTATTCAACATTTACCTTAACCCATCCCCTCCCCCAATGATTTCTCTGACATACACCCTCTCCATGCAACACCAAAATCTGAAATTATCTAGCTGAAAAAGGATCAGCTTTTTTCAGGATAATTTCCAGGGCCTACCTGGCAAAGTTAAGCATTGACAGCAAAAATAACAGGAAACCAACAAGTGATTCTTTGTAAAATTCTTTTTGTAGCTATGTTTGACGGTGACAATAGCAATCTGTTCCTCAATGACAGCAACCAACCTTAGGCTTTTATGCATCTATAACTCAGGTTATCTACTTTTAGAAACACTGCTCCTTGCTCTCAGGCAGGCTCTTTTAGCCTGTCAGGAGGTTGGGATAGATTTTCTCACACCTCCTGAATGGCAGAAGTATATATTCTGCTACATTTTTAATGAAAAATCTGCAACTGATACACATGAAAACAAAGTAATGATGAGAAAGAAATAAGTAAATAAAAAGAACTCTGAATCATTTCACATAATCAAGCACTTAAATCCTGTCCAGTACATTTTATTTAGGTTACACTTATTACTGATATTTAGACCTTTTGGAAGTCAAGATACTTTTTAATCAAAGTGATAGAAATCCTGCTTTTCCTTTAGCCAAAGCTGTCATGTTTGCGACCTTGTAAGTGTTTGGCTATGTCAATTAGTGCTTCAAAAATGCTGCCTTTCATCTTCAAATGGAACTGGGCCTAGAAACTGGCCAGACCTCTTAGCTCTTTCAACAGATGATAAATGCACTGCAAGTCAAAAAACCCAAGCAGCTTTTTATGACTTTACAGATTAATTAGCCTGCCAGGGCTTCCAGACCAATTTCAGTCCAATAATGTATCTGCAAAAGTTGACAAACTAAAACCACATTTTGTATGTTCCAATTTCTACACTACTAAAAATATGTAAAAATACATCTGAGAAAAAATACTAAAATAAATTGGTCTGAGGAAGTGACAGATCATCACCACAATTTAAGCCCTCTTGATGGCCAATGGATCATTAAGAATAGCCTTCTGCAGAAGAGCCTGAAAAATGCCCCAGGCATCTCTCCAGTTTGTTCAAAGGGAAGAACTGGTTCCTCTACTTCAAGGCCTCCAACATATCAGTTTTGGAACCCAACACTGATCTCACTTTGCTTTCTTGTCCCCTGATGGCACAATTACCTCCCAGGAGTTGTAACTTTTTCACAGTAGCTTAATATGTTGACTTCAGCAGAACTCATTGCTGAGCCCAATTTACAGAGATTTTTGGTCCATTTCTAATTAGCAAAAAGAAAAAACATATCCTAGGAGTCAATAACCAAATGTCTCTGTTTCCTCCACTCATTCCTGGTACAAGCTCTGTCCATTCCTCAAAACCAACTCTCAGAATTATTTGAGGATTCCAGGAGGATACTACAATTACGTTTTTGTGGTGATCTCACCCTACCTGGGCTAGTGTGATGGCACACCATCACCAATGTCACTCTTTGGCTGACTTTCCTTGCTTGCAGACTCCTCACAGAAGGCACAGACTGGAAGCTGAACTCTAATTAAATGGTGTGTGACCCCGAAAGGTAAATTGTGCAAAGCTCATTGAACTTTCAAACCTAGAGAACCAGGAGAATGTGATCGAGGTGCAAGCGAAAATCTGTCCTTGTCTTCTGTTACGAACCATTGTGTGTTACATACTCCAGGCACTGCTGATTTTCTATACATTGCTGATTTCCTACACATTCAGACTATATACAATAGTCTGCCATAATTGGAGCTTCATATGCACCAGGAGTCTCTGCATAGGTGGGAATGCACTCGCATCTCATTTGCCAATGAAATTGGTCATTACTCCATTTTAAAAATTTATCCATAGGTAAAAATATGTTCCTGGGAAAAAATCAGCTGCACTATTTGACATCCCACAACAGAAGCCTCACTTATTGTCACAGTAATTTGCCAAAAGAATCAGGAGGATATTATCAGAGCTTGTTCCACTACTGCATTTGGGCTGGACTGCTACATTGCGTCCAGGTCAAAGAATGAATAGGCTACTATCGGAAATGGTGAAAAAACTATGCCAGCTATCAATACAAACCCTCAAGGGAGCGGAAGAGTAGCTTTGCACAGAGAAGCTGGAACAGCAAATACTATATACTTCATCACTGCATGTTTTGACTGTTTTCTAGCAACTGTTGTATTCCAATATTTATAATCTCTCTTTATGCAAGCGTCTTATGTTTTATAATAAAAAGAGTACATAAATTTCAGTTACCGCTGCAGAACAAATTGTTGTGTGTAATTAGTCATGTACAACATAAGGCGTAACTTGAAAAACAATTCGTGTTTATTTTTCCTCTGCTTAATCAATATTTTAAATATTTGTGGAAGCCATACACCAGCTTAGCAAATCATCACCTCCAAAGCGAGAGAAAGAGAACAGACAACACAAATTCTGCAATGTACAGCAAATCATCTGCATACGACAGACTGCTGTTGAGGGAACTGCATTTTTTTGGGCTGTAAAGGAAAGAAGCATATAACATTTTACTTCTGTGCTGTTCCACTTTATTCCTTTCTACCGTGCATTCCTCAGACATACTGACTTGTTTTTCCTTTAGCATGAGGATTTTCTTCCATCCCTACGCATTTTTTAACACTATTTAGTTGCAGTAATGCACAGAGACAAAGACAGTGGGGGCGATTTTTCCCCCTGCAATCCTTGTCTGACTTTCCAGAGAGGTTAACAAATGCTTTACCATCTCTGTCTTCTCTCCCACATCATAACTGTGACTAACCACAGTGGGATAAAAACTACAGTACTAACAACACACAAGTCTTAAATGTTATGGGAGTACTGTTAAGTACAGGAGGCCAGGATCACATCTCAGTTATGCTATTTAGAGACATAAAACCATGAAGTTACCCCTGAATTCAATTAGAGAACATCTTACCAAAACTAAAGACTGCCATTTTTATAAAACTTGTCATAGGTTTAACCTTGAGAATAACAAGTCATTAAGTATGTGGGGGCTTAAGAATCAATTTATGTTCCAAGCAAAGGGGTTTTAAAATTACGGTTGGGAAAAAAAAAAGTTAGATCTCGCCTGGTGTTGCACAGAATCTGGTGATGTATCAATCTTTTCAGGCATTTAAAAATAATATAGAGATGATAAAAGTAAATGTTCTATAACCAAAAAATCTCTTGGCAAGAAAACTCCAAATTACAGTCCATGACAACCCTTCTAAATTGAAGCTGTGATACAGGAGCTTTGATGGAGAAAATTGTACAAGTAACTTGCAGAATAATTTGGGAAAGAAACAAAAGAACGAAGGTGCTGCTGAGATGAACAAAAAACATAGCTGGAATGGTGTGCAGCATTCTTAAATGAATGTTAAACTGTTTTGTTGCCAATATCTTAAGCAGTGCTGCAGTCTTGCATGGATTTCTTCGATAGCTTCCTTCTACCAACAAATAATCTCACTGCTGGAAAAAAACCCCAAAGCCTCACTGCACACAGACAAACCCAAACCGAAGCTCAATCATCATACATGGCTGGGCTCAGAGGGCAACAAATTGATCTGAACCCAACAGTTTAGTGGCAGGAATTGCACTCTCCTATTGACTACTTCAGGAATTCAAGGGGTTGAGAAAGTATCTCCATCAAAGGACTCATCCCTTCAAACTGCACTGACTCCGGTTGCTGGTCTGTGGCCCAACACTTTGGATACAGCAGCCGGGCAGAAAAGCCAAATTGAGTAAAAACGCTGGAACTTTGCTCACAGTGGCACAGAATGAGCAGAAAATCCAATAATCACTACCTCTAAGTACCTCAGTTTCCATGTTGGTATACTGGGAGAGCAATATTAAACTATTTCTTAGAGGTTATCAAGGTTTAAACAGTTTTTCTGACGTGTTCTGGCAGCCTCCAATGAAATGGGTTACAGCAGTGCAAAGTATCACTGTCATTTTGCTCAGCAAAAATAAAGCCGAGGAAAATACAGCTATTTTTGTTTAAATAACTCAGACTAAACATCCATAACTACTTAAACGTGGCAGATCCACTAAGTGTGATTTGTACCAAAGCATCTGTGCTAAGAAGGTTACAGGTATGCTTTGAGAATAAATTTCAAAGGTCTGCAAAATATAATTAGTTCTAAAGTTCTTCTACACATTAATAATTAGTAATAAAACCCTTCTAAAGCCCTCCACAGAAAGATGTAAAAAGCTCTTCCAGAAGCATAAAAACATAGACCAAACCCAACCCCCTCATAGTTATATAGCTTAAGCTTCCCTCTGAAGATGGTTTCACCTCTCTCCAACATTTAATTTGATCAATTTTTTCTCTCCCTTCCAGAGCTTTTTCTGTTCATATTACATAACTTTGGGTGAAGTCTTTAATCTTGCAGACATTTACATAATAATGTATATATCAAATGGTTCAGACAGATTAGATAGTCTACTGGTCCTCAGAACCACTTATCTATGAATTTCATCACCAATGCAGCAAGTTTCACAACCCAGTTACATGACAGAGAGAAAAGTTTTTTTCCTCCATTTTGAAGTTGTTACTTTAGGATTCAGTTAAGCAGGAGCTGAAGGACAGGAATATGACCTATGTCTACAAATACAGGTATCGAGAAGACAGACCTTGTTGAACAGACTTCAGTTCAGTCTTTAATAAGATTATGACTCTGTTTGATAACATGTAATGGAGGATGATGGCATTTATATATATTTTTAATAACTATCGACTTAGCTTTTTGGCAAAAATCCTGGAGCAATTATTAACTGTGCAGAGATGGGAACAAAGGAAGTGAGCACATTTTATCATAGAATCATAGAATAGTTAGGGTTGGAAAGGACCTTAAGATCATCTAGTTTCAACACCCCTGCCATGGGCAGGGACACCTCACACTAAACTATGTCACCCAAGGCTCTGTCCAACCTGGCGTTGAACACTACCAGGGATAGAGCACTCACAACTTCCTTGGGGAATCCATTCCAGTGCCTCACCACCCTTACAGTAAAAAACTTCTTCCTTATATCCAATCTAAACTTCTCCTGTTTAAGTTTTAACCCATTATCCCTTAAACAGCGGAAGTTTAGATTGGATAATATAAAAATAAAAAATAAAAATATAAGTCTAATAAAACAGAGGGCTAGAAACCAAATTCTGAAGGGACCATCTACATGGTAATCAAGATGTTGAATAGAGCTTAACAGACTACTGCAAGTTTTCAGCCTGTGTTCTCAATATTAATAGTTATAACATGAACAAATGATTCATAGCCAAGTATGAAATGAGAGAAACTTTTCCAAGTATGTGACGGACCTGAAAAGCCCTACTTTTAATAAAACTATATTCCTTTACTTCTCTCTCTTTTGAAGTGGTGCACTGTGTACAAGATCAACACTTTTAAACCCTCTATCTCTCTAGCAGCTTTCTCTATTCTATGGCTTTTAAACAGCTTCTAAATATTCTGACAGATCTACATGAATATGATATTAAAAAATTGATGGCAGACTGCCTCCTCTCATACCTTAAGAAACTTGGAGTTGAGGATAATTTCTGTTTAAGTACAGACAAATTAAGTCATTCTTTAGACTGTATGAATGCTACTGTGCTGAGCAACCACATAATCCTGCAACACAGCTTCAGTTTGAGGGATCATCTAACCAGAAAGGATAGCTGTATTTTTTGAAATTAAGTACTGAAGATTCTCCTGGCCAGAAATCAACTAATAGAGATTAAGGCATCTTTGAGACCTGGGGAAGAAAGCTATCATCTTGGAGCATACTAATTCCTCTCATAGGGCAGACAGGTAAACGTTTTTATAAGTGTACATGCATGCAAGTAAACCCCAGCTAACGAAGTAAACTCCTTTTCTTTCACACAGGTAGAACCTTTTTATCAAGGCAAGTATGTTGTTTACTGTATGTCCACAGGAGGGCCAGAGAACACACAGAGGGAACTGCAAGCTGTTAGATTTTTCTTTTCAGAAGAGGGAGAGAAGTAGCATAATCAAGTACTACTACAAGTCAGTGCTCTGCTGCACAGAGCTGTGGGTCTGGTAAGACATTCTTACACACCTCAGGTTGGCTACCCTATATGAAAAAAAAATTTCTTTTAGCCCCAGGGATTTATTGCACAGAACTATCTACTACCTTCTTTTAAGTATGAAATAGTTTGATAAAAATATATCAAGATGCAATCAACCCGTGAAAGGATCAATGCTGCAAGAAATTTACAGTCAGAAAGCAACTAAATGAAGACTATTATTCTGCATGCACTCACATTAAAGATTCTTTCACTATTTTGGGTTCAAGAGTAATATAAACGAGAAGAAACTAGTGAGTTTTGTTCAAACATCTATTTTATTCACTGCAGGCACTGTAAATGCTCTGGAAACACAAAGCTTCTGCAGGAAGATTACTCTTGCAATTCAAAGTTACTACAGATCGGTTCAAATCGCTCACAGATTTCCCACAGCCCTGACATACGTTGTCAGTCTCGTATCTGACACAGAGTTGCTTCCACATTTTTTCATGTTTGAGAAGTGTCTACAGCACCTGATAATAGTGAAAAAGTCGTCTTGGTGAAACTTGCTGTTACAAAACAAATAGCTGGTACAAAGAACAGTAAGGCTTAAAAAACCAAAGAAACCTGAACCACTGCCTCCGAAACACATGATGTATTAAATAAGCAAGGATGTTAGATAAATAAATGGCTTAATAGTCATGAAATAGATTCTGCTGTAACTGACACTCACCAGATGCCAAAGTTTTAAACAGTCTTAACTTTACCATTTCCTGATTGTGATGTGTAAGTAAATACGCACTTTAAAGCTGTGTTCATTATGACTCCAGGCAAAAGCAGTTTTTTTACTTTGAATATACAATAATTAATAGTAATCCTAAACACCATCTCTGACACATTACTATGCACAGCACTCTTCATCACTATATAATTAGTATGGTTAAGTTGGACTATTTTGTCTAACAAGGCTATCTTGTTTAACCACTACTGTTCCTTGTATTAGTAACCATCTTCTGATTGTTGTGAAGTTATTTTGGGTTTCAGACAAGTTTTCCACCACAGTGAAATAACTACCTTTAAAAGAAATACATATTTCTTTCCACATATAGCATATTTAAACCTTTTAATAAAAATCAGATTAATAAAGTGTTAAGACAGTAGATCAAAATCCATGCAGAATCACAATATTCAAACAGTCTATCCCATTAACTAAGTAACATTTCAACAAAAGGCACTATACTGGTGAAAAGGCAGGGTAAATGAACTAGAAATGGGATTTCTAATCTCCCAAAAAGGAACTCTAAATGGTTATCAGGGCCTCAGTATATACCAGTTGTTGCAACTCACTACCTAAGCAAAGACTATAGCTGTTGCCATAACACTCTCAGTCACAATATTTTTAAAGTGTTACCTGCTACTTGTGCCAATTTATCATGAAGTGCATATAAGCTGTTCATCATGAGACTTATTTCGTCTGCCTAGAATTAGAAAAACAAACAAAAAAATGGTTTTACACATACAGGTGGAAAGCTTCAGTGTTTCATGCGATAGATTTTGAATCAAAGTATTCACAATATTGTTTTTTCAAATCTTGACTGAAACTAGATTGTAGCCTGGATTTCAATGGATCTGCAAGTTAAAACTGACAGCTCAAAAGGTTATTTTTATGCTACCGAGAGAACTATGCAATGACCCCAAAGAAACTTGGTGAAATTTGTGGGGTGGTGGTTTTGTTTGTTTATTTATACCTACTATGCAAAACTAAAACAATTTTACTCTTAATAGATGTGCAGTGGCACTTCCTACAAGCCACATTGAAGTACCACCTGGTCATATTCCCCCGTTAAATTTATAGGAAAGTAACATTTTTGCTGTCTACCTTCAACAACAAAAAACCCATCCTCAAAAATAAAACCAGAAAGCTGGGGGCCATACAATCTTGTCAATACCTCCTGCATACGCCACTAGTGTACAAAGGCCTGATTTCCAAAACAAGCATGAATACAAGAGGTCGTAATTGTTACCTACAAGGGAGTTAAGCTTATCAAGATATTGAGCAATTTCCTTTAAATTTATCCAGAAACATCTTATATTAGAAGGAATTATTCAAAATATGAAGATGAGGAACATGCAATTACATACACCAAGTATTAACAGCTATTCTAAAACATGGGTTTGATTTTTTTAAGTTGGCTGTGATTCCTGGAGCCGCGTCAAATGGCTAAAACTAGAGCCTTTATTCTGAAAATATGCAAGGAAAGTGATTTTCTAGTTTGCATATCTGCTGGTTATAGTCACATTGGAAAAACCCTAAATATATTTTAATTCCCTGATGCACCTGCACTGTCTGTCAATTTGAATGCTGCCATTTTTTCCAATAATAAAACTGCTACCAAAAAGCAAAACACATCTTTCATTGATTAAACATTTGACAAATTAATTTCCATAGATGATATCAGCAATTAAAGGTATCACCTCTCTCTATTCTGCTCCTACAAAACTATCATCAAGATTAAACTGATGTAGTTGGTACTCCCCAGGAAACTAACCAAATTTAGTAACTCATTTCCTGGCTGGAAAATACTGGGCATGGCAGAAGAGGAAAATCAGTCCTCTGCCACATGCACACAGCACCAGCAATACTCCAAGTTCCATTTATTTCCAGTAGGTACACTCCTGACTTCACTAAGAGCTACACTAAGACAAATATGTGCAACGTTTCTGTGACCAAGTTCTTTTTTCATAAATTCATGGTCAGACCACAAAGTAAGTAACTGAACAGTACAACTTTTGCAGCTAACAACCAAGCATGGAGTAGGATCACTATGGAACAGTACAAAAGAAACACACAAGAAAGTAACACACAAAGCAGGTTCTCAAGCTGTCAAGTTCAGTGCGCAAGATACATTCCCTCTGTGCTACTAAAGTAATTTTGAAAGAATCCTCAGAATTTACCCTACAAAATTCAGTTTGTTCCAAAGACTGGAAACATTTTCCACCCAAGAAACTAGCCAAGGCTACTTACTTAAAATACACAACTATTCACTTTTGGAGAGCTCAATCCCAGGCAAAAGACACCCACACAATTATCTTGCAATATCTGCTTATATATGCCTAGCAAAAAGGTTTACAAACCAGGCAGAAAGACTAAAGGCCAGAAGAGACAGACACCAAAACGCATGCTGCAAAACTAAGACTACTACAGATGCGTTCAATGGTGACACCTCAAAATGGCTATCCTAATATTCCAGTTGGAAGAGCAAATACAGGTACAAGTACCAGAACAGAATCAAAAAGACAAACTTTTTAATCTATTCTCTGAAGGCTAACCCTTGCTCTTCTATGGTACTAAACATACTGGACTTTCAAGTCAATCATCTCTTACCAGCTGTCCTTTCAAGGTTAAAAAGCCAAACGGTAACAGTAAGAGAAAAACTGATAAATTTAATCTCAAACTTTCAACACAATTTTTCCTTATAGCTCTACAACACAAATTATGTTCTTAGCACATAAAGCAACCAGCATGTCACGGCCAAGTTTTGTAATCCTAGCTACATTGCTCAAGATGAAAACCAAAAAGTTAAAATATTAGTCACAAGAAGTGCGTTCGTCTCATGCAAAACATTCTGAAACTGCATTCTTTGAAACAGGTATCTATTCTTTATAGACAATCATTTGACAGACTAAAATCTCAATATGAAGTGGGTTTACTTACTTTTATTTTTTGTAGTTCTTCACTGAGGGGATTCTTGACTGTCAAAAAAAGAGAAAAAGTTTAATTAGTTTTAG
The DNA here is from genome assembly GCA_026283785.1 of Coracopsis vasa. Classification (NCBI taxonomy): domain Eukaryota; kingdom Metazoa; phylum Chordata; class Aves; order Psittaciformes; family Psittacidae; genus Coracopsis; species Coracopsis vasa. The sequence goes on from JANHGB010047417.1 coordinate 60,166, forward strand.
AGTCTGAAAATACTAAAAGGTATACCAACACTGTAAACTTAAGATAAACTAGTCCAGAAAAAGTCAAAAAATAATAAGACAGCTATTAACCTTTGACTTAAATCCACATTTGATAATGTGCTATACTAGCACTCAGGTTAAACCAGAATCCTGTATATCTGCAAATTTCACAGCTATTTTCAGGCAAACAAAACCATGCTTGCCATTTGCCAAACTCTTGCTTTAATGACTCAATTGCACTGAAATGGTTATTTAAAGGTTTGCTTTTTTAAATTAGATACTAAAATGTAAAACCTACTTTTTCATTAAGCAATAATATGGATGGATGGCTGCACACAAAGAGTTGTAGTCAATGGCTCAATGTCCAGCTGGAGACCAGTAAAGAGTGCTGTCCCTCAGGGATCGGTGTTGGGACTGCTCGTGTTCAACATCTTTGTCAGTGACATGGACAGTGGGAATGAGTGCGCCCTCAGCAAGTTTGCTGACGACACCAAGCTGTCTGGTTCAGTTGGTACACTGGAGGGAAGGAATGCCATCCAGAGGGACCTTGACATGCCTGTGAGGTGGGCTGATGCCAACCTCATGAAGTTTAACCATGCCAAGTGCAAGGTCCTACACCTGGGTCGGAGCAATC
>JANHGB010047420.1:0-44288 GCA_026283785.1 Coracopsis vasa
TGCCCATGGCAGGGGGGTTGGAACTTAATGATCTTAAGGTCCTTTCCAACCCTAACTATTCTATGATTCTATGATTCTCTTAGACTTATGCCTGATGGATTGTACATACATTTGAATCAAGGAAACAAGTAGGCATTTTTGTACTCACAAAGCCATGGATACCAGCTTCATGTGTTTACAAATACCTGCCATGTGATATATTTCAGTATTTCACATGCCTTTTCATCAGAACTTTTTTTTCAAGGAACAGAATTGTGCATTCTTCACTCTGAAAGTTGATATTTCAGTATGTTTTGATTCCTTTGGAGAAACAGTTTAAGAAATTTGGTATGCAGAGACATATAAGAGCAAAATCTAATTAAACAAAAATAAAATAAAATAAAAGCTTGAATTGTGAAATTTAATTTAATGTCACAGATGTCTAGAACATTCACAGAATTATTCTAAGTTACTATTTTTTCTGTGGTTCATGCCATGTATATCTCAGCAATGCTAAAATAATTTCTGTATATCCTGTGACCAATTGGAAACAGCAGTTATTTTTCCAATAATTGCTAAAGTAAAGCATCTGCATACAATTCTCTACAGGCTAGAGCAATCTAAAAAAAGTGTTATATGGCTACATTTTAAAAATGCATAGATTTCTCGAACAATGTTCAATGTTTGATCACTATTTCTTCAGTAGCAGTCAGTGAGTAGCTCATATCAGAATGCTGGTAATCCAACTAGTGTCACATGGATAAAATATAGGTAGTTCTGGGGATCATTTTTTCCAATTTGTTCTATTTGCATAAAAGTAATTCTGACAGATAGACAGACACTTTTTGTCAGTTTCTTGGTCAAACACCCCAAGGCTGCCCTTCCCAATCTTCCCTGATAAATTTTTGCATTGCGTGAATGTAGAGACTGAACTTTCAATAGAGGGAAGTTATGCTAACTATGGAAGAAACAATTTTTCTTGAGTATACAGAAATGCCATGATAACAGTGAAAGAAGTCACCATAAGCATCAAAATGATACATTCAATGAAAAAAAGAGAAATTAAGAAAAGAAAAAGAGACAAAAAGAGTGAGGAAAGAGAGAGGGAGGGAAGGGGGAGAAAATGAGAGGAAGGAAGGAAAGAAGGAATGAAAGAAGGAAGGGAGGAAGGAAAAAGAAAACACGCGGTGTGTTCACATACTCATTACTAGTAAGATAATGACCGCATGAAAACACTCTTAGAAAATCCTGTCCAAGCATATAATCTTTTTTAACTGGAATCTATAATTAATATGAGTGTTTGGGCATATATGTGTTTTAAGTTATGTGCTTTATAAGTCTGACATGTAAAAAAGAAGAAAACACAGCAATGAAGGGAAAGCAGAACTGATTAAAATAACTTGTTACTTCTGTTGGTTGACAACTGGCAATTTGGAGAAATAAATCCCATTTGAACAACACACTAATGATTTTTAAAAGTATTTTAAGCCCTGCAAAACATTTTGTTTGATATAACTATTTTAAAATTAAATGTAAATCATCCAATTTAAAGCAAATAATGGATTTTTTCTTTTGAAAATATAAAATATATATCCTTTGCTCTTACATAATTACAAAATATACAATTAGTATATGAGAGGATTCAATGTGGCCGAGTCTATATGTATTGTAAAAATAATGCAGATATGTTCACCTACCATCTCCAGTAAATTCGCATTCTGTCATCTACCCCACACACCTCCCAATAAGCACTTTGAAACAGGGAAAAAAGAACTGCAGAGAAACTACTGGTGACTGACACACAATGGTGCTTAATCAGTGAAAAGTTAGCAAAGTGTTCAGTGAAGGCACCTATGTCAGAACAGGCTCAAAGGAAAGGGTTGTGGTCTGGCTAAAGGAAACAGCACAATTCACATTTTAGTGGAGCCACAGGCTCTCTAATTGCAAGGACACGTATTCCTGAGCTCAGATCCATGTCTCCATGCTATCTTTATTTCTGTGCAATGCCACGTTGTAAAGCTTTTCTATTCCAGACAAGTCTTATGCAGGTGCACCTACTTAGAAACAGGCAGAAAGGGAAGCCTGTTTAGCAGCAAGAGTTAGCTGATCTGTTCCGATCCTTAAACATGTCTCATGTCTCTTGACAGTCTGGCAAATGCATTTTTAATTGGTATTTAGTAACAACGGACATTAAGTCCTCTTTATATTTGTCAAAATTTATCTTAAATTTCACAGTACTTTGTCTCCCCAACTAGTTATAGTTTTGTCAATCAGTGAAATTAGAGTAAAGCTAATTTGCATTTCAGCAAATGTGTTAAGCCTTTTGCAAAAATATCTGTAACTGAACTTTAATTTTGTCCAAACTGTTCCACAGGGGAGTATCATCAGCCAGCAGATGTTGTAAAACTAGCTGACACACTGTTGAAACACAAAAAAGGAAGTATACTTTCTGTGTTGAATGGGAGATGAAGTATATATGTGTACAAAGTCAGACTGAAAAAATAATGTCAGGATTGAAGTCAGTTCTAAACTAAGGCAGGTAAGAAAAATGAGAAGAAGCAGAGAACTCAAGAGTAAATAGGTGCCCGGAGAAGACACATTCTGCCACTGAATCCGAAAACATTTATAAGTTAATTGGGTATCTGTGTTTCTCTCTCGATACATACCTTGCAGCTTCCTAGATGATAAGAAACTATAAAATAAAGTTGGAGAAAAAGGCAAGTGCCAATACTTAAGCCAACAAGATTAAAGAATGTAAAAAGAGGCATGAAAATATACAGAAAATTTATCCGAAAAAAGTGAGTTATTAATATTAATTAAATTAATATTTATAAAAAGACGGTTACATGGTTAACATGTCAAAAATAAATTTTCAATTAATATTTAACAAAAAAAAAAAAAAGAAAACATTTTGTAAGTCATGAAAAGCAAAAAAAAACCCCAAAACCAAACCAAAAAACCACAAAGCTTTTAAAAGAAAAGTCATGGAAATGATTAAATGGATGAATGTACTTACTTACTAGAAAAGATTAAAAGCATAAATACAAATAGTTTAGTGAAGTAATTAGGTTAGGGTACAGAGGAGGACATAATAAACAACTACAACATCTGAAGGCAGCAAACACCGAGGAAGGAAAGGAATAATTTAGCCTGACACAAGAGAGTATAATTAGAAGTAAAGGAATTAAAAAGGGAAAAAAAATTACACTGGGCAGCAGAAAAATATCCCTTGCTTGTAAGATGAAAAAAGATGGATGTGGTGAGTCCATATCTAGGGTTAAGTAGATAAAAGAACTGGAAAGTATAATAAAACAAAACAACAATAAAAATGTAAAATATTTGTTCAGAAAGACTACATGCAACTGTCTAACTAGAACATTCACATTCCATTAACACTGTTTACAAATTTTGTATTTTATTTTGTAATTTTATACATTTTGTTTTGTTGCTTATTAATTTCAAAAATTAACTGTAAAGATTCTTTCAAATATAATTCTCCCTACTTCTGTGTAAGTCTTTATCAGTCCCTGTCATCTCATTGAGCTTTTGTATACTGTTTGGTGTGGAAAGTCCTCTGGAATAATGAAGAAATTTTCCTGTACACTCACACTGAAGATCTTCAAGCACACGTGCAAGCATTGTGATTGCTCCCCAAGTCACAGAGGAAGCAATGAGCTTTCTTTTAGACCTTTTCCTCTATTTCTTATCAAGTTCAGACTCTATCACAATCTCTTTTGTTTTCTTTCCCATCTACCCTTTTCCTGTCTTCTTGCCTCTCCTCACAAATAATTTTCTGCAAGTTTCTCTTTTTTAACCTTGCAAGCACACTAACCTCTTTCTGTCTCCTTTCCACCATTACTTTCCATATAATCCTTGCTCCTGCCTGCATTCTCAGCTCTATCTCTTTTAACATCCCTACTGCTGTTTCAACAGTGATATGGAATAAAAATCTTAGTCCTGCATTCATTCCCCGAGCCTCCTTCACTTCTAAATTTCCTCATTCAAAGACAAGCTCCTGTGGTGGGAGGAAAAGAGAGGGCAGTGCGCATTTTTTCTATGTTATATGTAGGAATACTGCACCAACATATATAATTTCTAGTACAATATAAAAATAATTATTCAAAAGCCATGCCACAGATCCAATTTCAACAGCAGTTTTCAAGCCTGTTTTCTGATTTTCGTAAGTATGAGGTATCTCCAAGAACACTCTCTAGGACTTAATTTCTTTTTTAGGCAAAGACTAAGTCAGGTTTATAAAGTGAAAACCTCATATTACCTTGAGTTTTAACTGAAGAACAAGTGGAGTAGCTCAGTTATTAGAGGACACTCATGCAGGGGCACAGGGCTGAGCAATAATCTACCTTTCTGTCTTCACCTTCTGTTCCCAAGATATTTGATCCAATGGTAAAGGTAGGCAAATACATTCCTACTGTGTGTTATAGCTCCTCAATACTCTCCATCAACCCTGATGCTCCATTTCTTGACTAAAGGAGGTTATATACTGTCTATCAGCATTCAGACTTAACATTTATATTTTAAAACCATCCTAGATTGTAGTGCTTTTATAAATGTAATGCACACATTTAATGCTTATCTTCCTATTGAGAGATTTAAGGTGTAAGCTAAAAACAGATATACGAAAGGAAAATTAATCATTAGTGTAAAGGTACATTTTCAAATCTCTAGGTACAGAGGGGTGGGGTTTTTTCTACTTTTTTACAGGTGTACTGCAATACTTATATCAGATTTCAGAATTATATATGGCAACTTTTTAGGAAATTACATACATTGTTAAGATTGATTTCTTAGTTCATTATAAGATCAACTTTAAAACAAACTTTCAAATTTGTTTGAAGTACCAAGGCTGTACAGTTACTTCCTTGAAACACTGCTTTGTGTACCATGGCTTTATAAGATCCTTACCTTAAGCTTCACTGAAAACCCCAAGGAAAGAGACACTGTAAAAGCAGTCCCTTAAAATATTTGCTTTTGAAAATGGTACTCAAATTATATAATCCAGATGATCACACTATTTTTTTCACTTTGTCTCAAGTTACAAATCCAAACTAAACCTCATTGTGTGAGTTTCCCAATGAGAGTCCTGCTACTCAGTTATCATTCTAAAGATCTTAGAGCTCAGAAATGGTTAGCCTTAGCTTAAGAAAAGCAAAATGTGCTTATGTGCTCTTCTGAGAGAGTAACTGTTTTTGTGGGACTAATATATAAACATGCAAATGTGTATGCAAGTGACTTTCCATATGATGAAAATAATAAAAATAGTTTTACTTTGCATTTTTATTTTTTAACAAGCATTCTTTCTTGAGAAACTATGAACAAAAATAGTATTAAGAAATCCCTCTAACCCTAAAATCCTCAGATTCTGTTGAGGATTTTAATAATTGTTTTACTTTCAGTTTCACAGTCTGTCATTTTCTGATCTTTCAAATAACCCTTTTTTTCATCTTGATTTTGATTAGGTGACTAATAGATGGCTCACAATGTGTGTTGGATTTTTCAAGCTGTGAGCTATTTATACAATCATAATTTCTCTTGAGTTGCTCATTACAGGTCCATTTGGGAACACTGAGCTGGTTTTAGTGAAGATCAAACTGTAAGGCATGATGACAGTCTCACATCTGTTAAAATTCTAGTTACTTACTAAGAGGTATCCTTATATTCTCTTCTGACTGGACACACTAGCAGATCATAGGTCATGTGCTGAAGGAAGTACTACTGTGAAGTGCCACACACCTGCATGCTTTGACACTTTAAACGTAGTGAACTCTAAATAGGGTCATTAACAAAAGTCAGTCTATACCTGGACCTGAATAACACTTGTAATCATCTAAGAATAAGGTGGATGTAGCACAATGAAGCATCAGATTGAATATGCAAATAAAGCATATAGAAAATTCCAGCAAAGAAGTATGGAGGAAGCAGAAGCTGTGTATTTAGTTTATAACAACATAACAGGAGGTTTTTTTGTTTGTTTGTTTGTTTCCATTGTGAATGCATTTAAACATTAGTTGAATTCTCGCAATTTTTTTCTCATTAGGAGTCCTACATCCTTGTACTACCAGGAATATCAGCTAAATGTATGCTGTATAACTGAATCTGTGTTCTGCATTATCAGGCAGTTCAATGCATTCTATCTCTATAAAACATGTCACAAAAAGAGTGCTAATAAAATGTTTCTTCACTGAACCACAAGATTCTCTGGACTAGTACATTTTAGACATTTATGTTACTGTGAATATGACTGATTTGCTCAGGGTCACACCCACTTCTGTCATATGGATCACAACACATTCCGGATGCACAGATAATATCTTAAAAGCCTCCACCATCTCAAAGATTTTTTGAGCCTTGGACTAAGTCTTCTGCAAATCTCCTCTGGTGCAGGCAACACATTAATTAGAAAAACAAAACCCTTTTCACTGCCATAATAGTTCTCAGCTGTTGCAATGATCTCTTTGAAAGGCTTCTTAGAACAAATTTTTTATGCCTGATAGACATAAGAGTAGTTGCAAAATCCAGAAGACAGAATGTCATTTTAAAGCTGGTTTTAATTAAATACCTCTCAGATCTCCTGCTAAGCACTTCTTTGTGGGACCAGTAGATATCAGTAGCTACCTGTTGTTGCTGTTTTGCTTTTAATATTTTCAAAGTAGTAGCAGGAAGGCTAGAACATGTCAGAATCTATTTATGAGTGGCTGCCACTAACTGACCCTTTTCAGCCAGAGTGTTTTCTAATAAGTAAAGAATTAGCACCCAAAGAGTAACTGTTTGCAATTTCCTGTCTTAACTGTGATATAAATATTACCCTTCTGAACTCTATTATTACCCTCTTACTCATCTGAAAATTATACATAAAATTAAAATCAGTTTATACATAAAATTAAAATCAGTAGCTGAGAATATAATTTGTTCTATTCCAGCCACAGGAAAGAAAAAAAATCCGGCAAGAGAGCTTGAATTTTCAGACAGCATATTTTATATTGCATTCAGGTAAGTCTAGAGCCACTTAAATAATAGCTTGTGCTGTCCAAATCTCTAACAAAGACTTATGTCAACATGATATATGTTTGAAAATCTTCCCCTGTCCTTACAAAATTAATCTGACATGACAGGAAAAAAAAGAAAAAAATACCAAGATAGCAAACCTTTATTTTGTGTGTGATATATGTGTTCTCTTAGATACCAGGTCCCATTCCAGTGATAGTAAGGTCTTAATTCTGAAGTAAGCTAATAACAAAAATGTCCATTTGTTGGGGTTTTTTTTGTCACTATTTAACATTTATCTTTCATGTTTGTATTAGCTAGTCTGATTTGTTAATTGGTGTTTCTTTTCACTAAAAAGTCTTTAACATTGCTTAAGCATTCATTTTGTTCATAGTTCAAATCTTCTTAACCTTAAAAAGATTCTAATATAATCTCTAAAAGACTTTTTAATTTTTTTATTCCACCATAAAAACATTTACCACACTTTTGTCTTCTCCTGCTCTTCAGAGCTGGACAAATATACAGCTGAGAGGCACCTGAAAAAATCAGATTATATAGACTTTGGTCAGGAGTCAAGAACAAATACAGCTTAATACAGAGACATAAAGGGGTGGGGGTGAAGGAAGAAAATGGACAATATAGAATTAACTTTGGGAAATTGAATTTATTACCAATTAAACAGAATAGGATAACGAGAAATAAGAATAAATCTAAGAACACCTTCTCCCCTTCCATTCCTTCTTCACCAAGCTTAATTTCACCCTCAAATCTACTTCTTCTTCACTGAGAGAATGGGGAAGGAATGAGGGTTAAGGTCAGTTCAGAATGTTTAATCTTTGCTGCTCTTTCCTCCTCACACTCTTCCCCTGCTCCAGTGTACAGTCCCTCCCACAGCATACTGTCCTTCATGATCTTCTCCAAGGTGAGTCATTCTCACAGGCTGCTTTACTTCAAGAACTGCCCAAGTATGGATCCTTTTCATGGAATACAGTCCTTCAGGAATGGACTGCTCCTGCATGGGCTTCCCATGAAGCAACAGTTTGTGCCAGAAACCTGCTCCTGTACGGATTCCTCTCCAGAGGCCACAGCTGCTGCCCAGGAGCCTGTTCTAGCACAAGCTCTTCATGGGCCACAATTTCTTTCAGTGCCCCTTCCCCTGCTGCAGCAGTGGATGCCACAGAACTGCACATCCACAGACAGCAGTGTGGATTAACTTGCTCCAGACCGGTCCTCCATAGGCTGTAGAGGGTCAACCTGCATCACCATGGGGTGCGGGGTAATCACAACTCCAGCACCTACACCACCTCCTCACCTTTCTTATTCACTGCTCTAGGTGTCTGCAGGGATGTTTCTCTCACATACTGTCACTCCTCTCAGTTTTCTACCATTTCTTAAATATGTTACCATACACGCATTACCTGTGTCACTGATGGGCTCTGTTTCATCCAGCAGTGGGACTGTCCTGAGGCTGGCTAGAATTGTCTCTCTGTGATATGAAGGCAGTTTCTGGTGTCTTCTCTGCTACCAAAACCATGCCATGTAAACTCAGGGCATCTTTTAAATAAAATAAAAAAAAAATCTATCAAACCAGATTCATAGCTGGTGTAAAATAGCCATTTCATCAGCAGAAGACGATCTGATATATAAATAGAGTGCAAGTGTATATGCATGCATATGTAATGAGATTTATAGAGATTAACTACCAGTAGTCTGATACAGTATCAAGCCTTACATCGAATACCTATGTTGTGTTGAGCCCCAGAAGTCAATACTCTAACTTACCCCTCCAGGCAATCATCCCAATCCAAGCTACATATCAAGGGAGCCAGAAGTAGTGCAAGAAAAGGTATAAGGTCTGGGTCATTCCCTTCAAAGGAAACTGAACTTCTTCATCTGGATAAGGAAGACTCCAAAAAGAGGTCGGTGCTAAAAATAGGTGTCAAAAACACAGCTTTTGTAAGTAACTGTTGTAAAATAGAGATAGAGACTTCTTGGCAGGGTTGTTTAGTTTCAGAACAACATCCACCAAATTATTTCATCATTTGTATATCATGACGATGTCTACAGTAACCTTTTTCACCAATGTATTTTTATATTAATATATTATTATAATTAATTGTGAAACAGTGGAATTATTGTTATTAAAATTATTGTAATTAACACAGCAGCAGCAGAAATGGCAGCAGCAGCATGAAATTAAAGAAAATTCCACTCATAATAGCTACTTTGATTACAGTTTTCACAGAAAGAATCTAGGCCTTTGTGCTAATGTTAACCAGGGAATGTTACTAGAAGAACATTAGCAGAAAAAAAGAAAAAAAAAAAAAAGGAAAACAAATGAACAAGAAAGAAAAAAAGGAAAAAAAAAGGGGAAAAAAAAGAAAAAATAGCTTTGCTCTTCTTAGAACTGTTGCCTTAACCACTAACAGACGAGCACATAAAAAAGTACAAACAAGCACTGAGATGAAATCTGAAAAGGAATACGAAGAGATGTTGCACGAATAAGTCTGACATAGAGATTCCCAAGATTTCTTTGCCAGCTTCAAAACTAGGAGCAGTAGGTGACACCTCTCCTGTGGCAATAAAGCAGTAGATATTTCTCTGCCAACTCGTGTCTGTTTGAGTGTTGCGTGTGCTGTAAGAGGCTGCACACAGCTGTTGTAGTTTAACCCAGCTCATAACTCAGTACCATGCTGCCACTCGCTCACATCTCTCCTTCCTTTCCCCCTCCCTGGGTGGGATGGGAAGGAAAATAGAAAGAATGTAAACCCTATAGGTTGAGGTAGGAACAGTTGAATAACTAAAGTAACAAACAATATACTACTACTACTACTACTACTACTACTACTACTAGGAATAACAAGGAGAGAGATACAAAACTGAAGGGGAAGAAGAATAAAACAATAAACCCAAGTGATGCACAATACAACTGCTTACCACCCACTGACTGATGCCCAGCCTGACCTAGTCAGAGATCAGTCCCTTCCGGGTAAATCCCTCCAATTTGTACACTGCGTATGATGGGCTGTGGTATGGAATACCCCTTTCCATACCACACATGGAAGTTGAGTGTTTTCTATCTCCAGAGGTCTTCTGTAATGTTTTGTATAGCTTCTCTGCAATTATATTTAGCAATATTCTCCAATCCTTAGTAAAGCTTTCCTCATAAAAGGAATTTTAATTTTCATCTGTGTTCCTATTATTGATGTTGTTGCAGATAGAAGATAAGTATTAGAAAGGATAAGAAAATTAGGAAGACATGTTTACAATTATCTGTAACTTACAAAATACTAAAATAGCTTTGTTGCTAAGAGCTGCAGTATCTAGATCTCACACACTGGATGGAATTATATATGCTCCAGGAGACATGTACACCACTGGTCGAAAAATAAAAGTCATAAACAAGGAGAATGCTGTGGTGGACTCCGTTTTATTTTTTGTGAGAAATGTTTGTGCATCATAGTATATTTGAGTGTTTCACGTAAAATGAATTATAGTAGCTAAAGAATGGAAAATAATTTAAAATCTAATGGACTTGTGGACTGATGCATATCTGAATATAGTTGGAATAAGAGCTACTAGTAATTTGGCCTTAATTTGAAGCCAAATGCCATGAGTGAGAAAGGTTTGATATTTCTTTTTTCTTTTTTTTTTTTCCCTATCATGCCTCTGTATTAAGCTGTATGGATTCACATTGCTGTAATTCATTTTAAAACAGTAGTTTTTCTGCAGAGAATGAATTTGGTCACAAATGCCTAAATAGCAAACTTATTGGTTTCCCACAAAATCCCATGCTAAAAAAAGATCAGCACATTAATATTCTGTATGCATTTCATATTTCATATACAACCAAGAGCAAAGGCACCAAAATCCAGCAAGCTGAAAATCATATAGAATTTATGTAACGTAACTAATGTTCTCATTTGCTTGCTTTCTTTTTCCTTTTTGTTTTGGTTTGGAGGACCTGCAAATAATCAAATATTTGTTACATGTACTTAATGTAACAAGGCAAACACCAACTTTCGTCATTTATTAGTTCAACAGTAATATTCACACAGAACAAAAAGATACAGAGTTTTGGGCTAAGATGAATTAAAAAATGGATTTATAACAAAAAAATAAAAGGGAGTGTGTGTTCGTTCTTGTTAATGAAGTAGAGCTAAAGAGTGATACATAGTTAGAAATTTTGCATATGTGTTTTCCCAGATGTCTATGTGTTGGCATAGCTTTGAAGACTGTGATTACTAATGTAATTCCTTTTTGATGAGAAAGAGGAACTCTTGGGTAACAAGAACTTCTTCAGACAGCTAGAGGAAGCCCCTCATATCTGTAGGGGACTTCAACTACCTCAACATCTGCCGTAAGGACAACATGGGATACAATCCAGGCGAGTATTGGAGAGTTGAAAACAGCCTACAAACACAGTGAATTTGTGACCTGGATAAGTGAGACACTTTTTGGACCTGATGGGTCACAGGGTTTCAAACCAGATGATGCACAGAAGGTCTTTCCAAACCTATGTGAGAAGCTTCATAACTGACAGTGTGAAGAACTGAGTATTTTGTATTATCTAATTAAAATATGTGTATGTATATATATACCTACCTTCTATTTTGCAATTATCAAATATGTAAAAGGAGTTATACTGCTTCCCACCTTTCTTTTTTAAATTTTTAATATTTTTAACATAATTTTTATTGGGTTTGATTAAACTTTGACAGACGTAAATCTCAGGTTTTCAGCTGGTTTTTTATTTTTTTTAACCTTTAATGCACCACAGAATCAAAGAATGGCTGAGGTTGGCAGAGACCTCTGGAGATTGCCTAATCCAACTCATCTGCTCAAAGCATATCAATTAGAGCAGGTTGCCCAGAGCTGTGTCCAGTTAGGTATTGAGTACCTCTGCAGACAGAAACTGCAAAACACCTCTTGGCAACCTGTTACTGTGTTTGACCATCTTTACACTGAAAAAGCATTTTATTATGTTTAAACACAATTTGTTATATTTCTATTTGTGCTTATTGCACCTTTTCCTGTCACTAGATATCACTGGGAAGACTCCGGATCTGCCTTCTTTGTACCAATTTTTTAGATATTTATATAGGTATTTACATATTAAAGAATATTTGAGTAATTTATTGTAAATCTTTAATGTTAATTTTATATAAAAGTTTTATATAACAACATTAAAAAGAGTGAATGAAGGAATCCAGGGTGGGAGGGGTTGTAGATTTTCCTTTCTTGATTTTTGGTTTAACTGAATGATTGATCCTGACAGGAAACTGATTCAGAAATCCAGATCAAATTCATTCAAATTCTTTCATTTGATGCTTTGGGGGCGAGTAGGGGAGAAGTATTCTGTATATACTCTGAGTGCATTTCTGAAGAACTTCCTGCAGAATTACAAAAAATACTATTTAATTTCAAATTAGCATATTCCAGACTGTTGATCAGATATTAAAATTTTGTGAGGTTTTGATAATGTTTGATAAAGTCTTCATTTGGTGTTTCTATGCAAATGTAGTTCAGGGTCAAGCTGTGAAGTATCCTGGCACAGCTTATATTCAGTTTGGCTCTCCTTAAGCACTGAGATTGGTCGTTTACCACATTCAGGCATCCTAAGCTTTTGTTGGAAATCTGGAAGCCAAAGAAAGCACTTGCACTTTTATTGCTCATCTGCTACCAGCTAAACCAGCCATTAGGTAGGAGCCTGATTCTCTTGTCCCCTTAGGAACCTTAAACCAAAAGATCAAGCAGAAACATATCCAAGAAACCAAAGCAATATCTTTATAAAGTGGTATGCTCACAATGACATCTTGTCACCCAAGTAAGTGGCTTACATTAGAGTGAGGCACACAAAATCTCTCTTGATTTGAAAGGAATTTTGGTCTTCTGCTGTAACTGAAAATCAGGCTTGCCCACTATATTTATGTGAAAAACTTCATAACCTAATACATGAAAATAATGGCTGAAGTCTTTGAAAGGCGTGTGGTCATTCTTTAAAACTCAGACATCAGCCTTTCTTTAAAGCTTAACAGACAAAATATGTACATCCTACTGACACTGTTGCTCTAAGCTTTAAAAAATATTTTATTTAATTGAAATAAATATTCTGCATTCTCTTATAATAACCACCAAATTGTCATCACACTAAGCACCTTTGGTTTATGAGCAGGCATGTTTTACAAGCAGATACTTTAATTAGAGGAAAAAAAATGACACCTGATAACTGCTAAAAGAATGGGAATAAGGCATATTGTTTATCTAATTCTTGTGTTACAGGCTGTGGCTTAATTTAATCTATTCTGAATTCATAGCAAATGCAACACAGTCATTTTTAAATAATAAACCTCTTGAAAAAAACAGGCAGAGGTCTGCTAATGTGTTGAATGATGAATCTCTTATTTACTATTGATCTCTGTATTCAGAACCAATCCATTCTGAACTAGCAAACATTTTTCATATATTTTTAGAAAATATTGAATGGCTGTTAGTCAATGACAAGACTGTTTTGTCTGTTACTACTCAGAGTAAATCAGCAAAAACCTACTGCATTTCATTAGAAATTTTTTTTTCTTTTTGTATTCAAGTTTGGAAGCAGAAATCACCACCATTCTAACCTAATCTCACCTTTGTGCTCCTTTGCCATTGGTTCTCATCTGGACAATATTAAAATAATATCGCACATCTTGTTTAACTAAATATGGATTACAAGTTTGTATGTACTAAGCAGTATTTAATGAATAAATATAATTTGATGAATAGGTTTTGGACACAAAAAGCTTTCCTTTCACAAGTCTTTTGCCCTTCTTGAAGCTTATTACTTCCTCTTTTACATTTCCTTAACAGTCTTTTCCTGTTAAGACTGTGTCATTATACTCCTACAAAAGTCAGAAGAGAATTACAATAGAGGGCATGAATATAAGAATGTGATTCAGTTCACTGATTAAAACCTCTAATTTTAGCTATCTACAAGCAGATATCTAGTTGTTTGATGATTGTTTATGCTCCTATTGTAGTCAAAAGAAGTTGAGGGTAGGACTGAGCAGTATAAAAGCAGGTATGTAGAAGCACATGATTTTCCCTAAGATGTCCAAGACGTCAACACAGGACTGGCAAGTAAGATACATGATATACAGGAAACCTCAACCTTCTGAAGTAGCCGCAGAAAGCCACAAAATATATTCTGTGGTATTTCACATGACACTCCACATCTGTTTTTATATCCTTTGCTCCCACCATAGCCAGTTTACCCAAGAAAATATTTGGCAGCATTATGCCGTAGGTAATGTCTACTTTGGAGTAAACTAAATGCATTTGAAAAACAAAAAAAGAGACAAGTAAACAAATAATCCCCCCCAAAAAAACAGTAAGAAATAATTATTGGACACTAACTTCTTTCTGAGGTTTATATAATGACACAAATCTTTCTGTTACACTCTTATTTGCAAGGGCGGGATTTGCATGTGTAGTAAGAATGACAGACCCTTAATGAAGAACAATCAAACTACAGATGCTATGCAAGAAAAGGAAATTCAGTGAAATGTTTCTGAATTTATCTACCACGTCATGTTCAATTGCAGGAGTGTCAGGCTGTGTCTCAGAAGGCATTTCACCCTTGTTACAGTGATATTGACATTCAATTAAAGTACCAACTTCTAACCTTCTTCTGGTGGAGAAATAGCTTCTGCTGCCAGCCCATAGTCACTTCTTTATAAGTTATGGTACTTTCAGATAATACCATTTTCAAAATGGCGATGCACAAGGCCTGTACACATTAAGTACTTGCAGGCAGGCAAGTAGCATGTCAAGTGGATGGGATCAGATTCTTCTGTGCCAGGCGATGAGAGGCAACAAGCATAAACTAAAACACATGAAGTTCCACCTGAACATGAGGAAAAACTTCTTTACTGTGAGGGTGACTGAGCATCAGAATAGGTTGTCCATACAGGTTGTGGAGTCTCCTTCCCTCGAGATACTTAAAAGCCCTCTGGACACAATCCAGAGTCACGTGCTCTAGGTGACCCTGCTTGAGCAGTGGGGGTTAGGCCAGATGACCAACCTTTGTGTTTGAAGGTTGAGGTCACCTAGCCCCCAGACCTCAGTGACCAAGGGTTGAGGGCAAGATGACCACACTCAACCTTTTAGGTTGAAAGGGTTGAGCTCCCTTTCAGCCTCAGCCATTCTGTGATTCTGTGAAATATGCATAATTAATACTCTAAGAGTATGAATTTTTCAAGACATTCTCTTTCTTTCTGATTTTTTTCATTCAAATTTTTTTCTAAAACAAAAAAAAAGAATAATTTTGAAAATGCTGTAACTGATGTGAAAATCTTTTAAATGCCAGACCCTAATTGTTATTCTTTTCATAAATTACAGATATGCCAAATTGAGTTGATTATATATTACTTTTTTCTCCATAAATGTCATGCTCACAAAAAACATGACATTTTTAACACTGACATTAAATCACACAAAAGAAATGGTACTGCTGCCGGATTGAACATTCCTCTATAACAGTCTACAGAGTAACTGTTCTCTCTACTATTATATAGCTGCAGAAGAAATTTCATCTTCATCTCTCAGCTATATAACTACACTAAAAATAATGCCAGCTCATATCAGCGCTTTCTTTTTTGAATCTTCCAATCAGTAAGCACTGAAATAAAGGTTTCATTTTCAAAAGTTGCATGTACTCTAGTAATCTGGGTTTCATTTCTTAGAAAATTCCATTGTTTTTTTTTTGTAATCCTGATAACACATTTTTAAATTTCCTCTGAAAAAGAATGTTCCTAAAACAGAGTTAATTCAAATAGTTTTGTTGTCATAAAATGAAAAAATTCTGAGTGTCGAAAAGTAGGGTTTTTTAAAATATAAATACAAATTTAATTTTCAAATTCATTTAGAAAAAAAAAAAAATCTTTTTCCTAAAATGACAAATCAGGATGTTTCAATACTAAAACACTGAAGAATTTTTGCAATTTCCCTATCTTCTTCCTAGAAGATACTTTACATTGCTTAACCAATCTAATTTTAAAAGTTCTACTTAGACTTATTCAAAATAAATGTGAAAACCTATGAAGACTGCAATCTAAGCACGCTGAAAAAAAAAACCTCTTCAGATAGGGATGTCCTGGAAAACAAAGGACTGGTATCCCTGCTGATTTGGCTGGATGTGTCAGAAGTTTTAGTCAAAATTTCTCAATTACTTATTTGCAAGATAACATGAGGCTCACCTTGGCTGTCCTTGCTCATTCCAGCCAGACAACTCTCCTTGGTCAGTCAGTCATTCATGCCCTTTCCATAAGGCTGCTGATACTCAGTGTCCTACAGGGCTCTGAGATGTCATTTTTGTGAAGGACTTTTTATGAAGTAAATAATTCCATGGACTAAGGTGAAACCATCATACACACACATGGCACCAGGTACTGGAAGGCTTCTGGTTCAAACAAAGTAATGGCAGTACCAGCAGGGAGACAAAATGTTTTCATAAACTTGAAAGATGTTAATGAAGCATTTCTCCTTTTCTCATTATAAAGGTAAGAGACATTTAAATGGCTATTGAGCTCATTGCTGGACCATGACAATTAAACACACAACTTTTTTCTCCATTGTATGTCCTCTGGGGTAAACACTTTTTTCACCCTTAGTTTAGTTATTAAAATGATTTCTGGTAGAGATAATGCAAAAGATAATTGGAAAGTCCAACTATAGACTATGTATCAACTCATCTTTAAAATGAGATGTAGAGGAAAACTCTATGGCAACGTTCTATTTCTTTTTTTTTTGATTTCCTATTTTATCCAGCATTTTTAGTCTGGTTCCCATCGAGAATACAAGCTGGAAAAAAATGGTGGTTTTGAAGAATCTAGTGCTACAGAAAGACTTATTAGCGAACTTTGAATCATAACTCTTTGTAGGGCACTGCAGGAATGTTATCTACACAAATTTCCTCCAGCTCAGTGACTGATATCACACTTTGAATAAATATAAAATGCAAAACTGTTTCTGAGGCTGAGGGGAGGGAAAAGAGAGTATGTTCTAAATATTTTTCCCTTCACAAGAGCAGTATCAGCTGCAGAAGTCTTGATTTGGGGTATTTGGCTGCTTCATCTAAGTGTTCATATAGGCTTAGTTATAGTGTCATGCTCTTCAAAGGTGCTGTACTTTATGTATATTACGTACAACATAATGATTATGCCTAGAGATGACATAAACAAGAAAGTGGGAAATTAAAATATGCTATGAAGCATCTAAAATCACAAACAGCATATATTAATAATTTTCTTGTAAACTATTTATGCATATAAAGATATTGCACTTGCACACTGTTTTGAGAATAAATTTCTTAATTTGCTACCTGTGTGTCTTAGATCATAGATTACTAAACAGTTATGAGTTGGCATGGTCAAATGGTTTACTGTCTTGTAGACAGTAAACAGTGTAGTATTTGTCATTAGAATCTTTTTTTACAAAGAATGAAGCCTCGAAGTTAAAATAGTATGAGCAAAATGGAAGGACAGAGATGTGGAAGATGGTGAAAGAGAAAACAGAATGCAGAGTTCAATTTAACTTCTTTGCCATCGTAAAATAAGATATTTAGTTCAGACAACACATTCTGACATTCCCCAACAACAATACTGTAAAGTGACAAAAGTATGTTCTCTTCAATATCGTATAAGGTTCATTTGGTCTGTTTAAAGAGAAGCGTTGCTGGGATATTATATCAGAAGACAGTTTCAATGAGTTAAGAAAAAACCAATATAAAAATAGCTATGACTATTTTAATTAATTTGCAAATTCAAAGTAAAACCTTTTGCAGATTAGCTGAGAATTTTCAAAATTTAGTCTGTTGAAAAAGTCTGTTGAAAAAGTCTGTTGAAAAAGTACAACCAATAGCCATTATGCCCGGAATACACTACAGGTTAATTTGAAACAGCTTAGAGGGTTTGAACTTTGATCTTCAAGAAATGTAATGTTTCGCTGCTTTCAGAGTATTCACAGATGTTAAATCATGAAGTAAATAATGCTTATGTCCTCCAAGTAGAAGATGTAGCTTTTTTGCAGAGTCAGCAGTAGATAAGTTGTCCATATCTTCAGATAAAATATATACCAAATCCAAGAAAGTTGTAAAGAAAAGTGAGTTTCTGTATTCTGCGCCTACCTTGCCTTTTCTCAGTGAAATTTCTGTTACCTTAAATGACTCATTCTCTTCATACTATATACTCACTGAATGGGTGCTGGGACATATAGTCTAGATCATGCTTTGCCTAGAAAGGTTGTACCAAATGATCCTTAAGGTGTCTTCCAACCTGTTTCTATGATTCTATGATACATGCAAACAGGACCCACGTAATTGTCCTATTAGAGTGTCCTTTTTTTTTTCCTTCTGCTCATTGTATATTATGGTTTCAGTATAGCCCACAGTGACAGCTGACCACAAACCATAAAAACCCCCATTCTCAGCTTGAAAACTAAAACTTTTTATGGTAGTCAATAAGTGAAAAATGGTCAGCCATCTTGGAAGTATCAGTTCTCTTGAACTGGCCATGGCACCTGGATTATTTTGCCATTCCATAAAGATAAGCTATCATGGTTAAAATAAACTAAATAAAGTCCACCTTGAAAAATAAATGGAAAGCCATGAGAGATTTGACCATATAAACCCATATTAGTTTGATAAATCTATGACTTAGGGAAACCAGTAAGCAAACTAAGGGTTTTATTCTTGCAATTACTTGGAAGTACAGTACCCATCACCCTTAACAAGTCTTGTGTAAGCATGTCAATTGCTGAAAAGACCATGGAAATCTTAACTAAGAACAAAACAAGCAAACCAAGAAACAATAGGATTGCAGTTACAATTGTTATTCTTCGAATAAAACTTATTATTGCAAAACTGAATAGTTGGAAAGTATAGACATACAATCAGATCTCACAATCAAATTTTCTTTCATTTTAACATTAGTATTACTATCTCTATGTTTCATAATACAATTTAATTTTTATGTACAAAATCTCCTGAAGGGCATAAATGCATTTCAGCTCTGTGCAGTGGCAATTCAGTTTTAAACCATGCATAAAAACTCAATAAACAGCAAAATGCTAATAGGTTGTATATGGGCTATGACCTTTCCTAGTTATTTTTCAATATTTTGTAAGCAGTTAAGAAACATACACTGAAATAAGTTGAGAGAGTCTTACTCAACTATTTACTTTAGAAAAATGAATGTTTGTCAAATGGACTTGAATTGATAATAATATGATAGTTCATGCTTGAGAAGCCTCACAATTGCCAATGTGAAGAACTGGATATTGTCTCACTGGCATAATCATGTAGAGAGTGGATTGCATTTACACTTTGCATGACCTTGAAAACAGTTTCCCAGACCAATGTCAGAAACATTTTTTTTTTCAGTATTGCTGATGCTACCAAGCATATGGGCTAGACAAATAAAAATAGAAATAAAAAATAGATATAGTGATAGTAGGTGGAACAGTTATGCTTTTTTTTTTTTCAGAAAACAGCCCCATACTTATGATCTATAATTTAAAATGCAGATTTTGTAAGACATTTCACAAGGATGATTTAGGATTACTGATTTTTTCTATGTTATAAACCAGAATTTAAATGAGTAATCTTTTTTTTTTTTTAATATGCATTTAAATATTCATTGAGAATCCACATTCCTTGATTATATGATCCTAGCTTGCAAACATGCTATGTTTGATTCAGCA
Organism: Coracopsis vasa; assembly: GCA_026283785.1. Classification (NCBI taxonomy): domain Eukaryota; kingdom Metazoa; phylum Chordata; class Aves; order Psittaciformes; family Psittacidae; genus Coracopsis; species Coracopsis vasa. The sequence continues at coordinate 19,720 of JANHGB010047420.1, forward strand.
GATGTGTTTGCATGTCGGATGTTTTCAGTAGCTTTGTCTATGTTATATTTATTGATCTGTTACTCAGCAGTTCTAGTGTCCTTCTTTGAAGAGGACCCAAGGGAGTCTTTATTTTCCCTCTGTTAATACCTCAACCCTACTGTAAAACTATTCAGCATTTTAAAATATGTATTGCAACTATAGCTAGGAGAAGGTTACATGCTTCATTCAAATATAAGAGAAATCTTGCTTCCTGATGGAGTGAACAAGAAGGCTACATTGGTTTTTACCATGGAAGAAAACACTCTGAGTTTACATGCTGCTATGAAATTCCTAAAAACCATGTAGTAATCTATTTCATCTTTGTGTTTCACCAGTCTATTTTCCAACTGAATTTTGGATTTCACCTGTTTACACTGTAGCCAGGATAACTCCCTTTATCTGCATGTAGTTTTCTCAATATGTAATCCTTTTTTTTTCAGGTATTTTTTGGTGACATTATTCTTGGGTTTTATTCAAACTCTCAACAATTTGTTCAGCTGTAGAAATGTACCACTGTATTTAAAAATTGAATGGATTACCATAGTACTAAAGAAATGTTCTTTATTCAAAATGGGTATTGGAGTTATGGACCTGTTTAAGATTTGCCAGTTTTGGACAAGACCCTACAGCAGGTAAATACTTTCTGATTATATCACTATTTAGTGCAAACCATCTCTTTAAGAAATAATTATCTACTGTCAAATCATGTTACAACACAAGCCTGCTATAGTTACAGTTCATAATGATTTTTTAATGCACTGTGGTTTTGATTGTTCAAGCATTTTAATTTTTCTTGATCTGAACGCTGTCTTTGACACTGTCAGTTATAACATTCTGCTTGATCATTTATGAAACTATGTAGGATAATGGGGCTGTGCTATGAGTTGGTTTCAATCTTATTTATCAAGCATATGTCCATCTGTGTCATTACATATTAGTTTTTTTCTGTACTACCATGACACATTGTCAGGTCCTACAGCTTTTACACAAACTCATTCTTACTTAGTACATGATACAGTATTTCTGTTAGGCAACTTCATTCATCCTTCAGGTATTTCTTCATATAAAGCAATCAAGGATATGGGATATTGGCTTTGTACATCTGCATAGAAAACCAGCAAATACAAGAAGGAACATCGTTGTTCTTTGAATATGTATGCACATGCAGAGAAGCATATATGCATGTTCTGGGGCAATGGTAAAAATGTTTCTCTTCTTTAGATGAAGTTATCATGAGAATATTATGTTTCTGGAATATGTCACATCTGCAAAAGAGACTTTACCAGGGAAAATTATAAGAGTTTTCACAATTCTAAACCTATGCTTATATAATTCTGGGTTTTTTTTAATTACAAATAGAGTCACTATTTATAATTAAGATAAACTTAATTGCTGTACTGTTTATGTAATGTATATGGGACAGTACATAGAAATCATAAATTTTCACTTGCACTACCACAGTGTTTGTTTGTTTATAGAAAAAAGTCTGGATGAATCCCTTTAATTTGGTTTACATTAAGTATCTACACTGATTTCAATTTAAGATATGTGTTTATATTAATAGTAATATTAGCAGTTGATGCCTGACATATATCCTAGAGGTAACACATGATCTCTCCTGTTATTTCTCTTGAGCAACAAAATGTTTTGGACACTCCAGACATTTATTTTCACATAGCAGGTTTTTTCCTCTGTGAAACTGATATATGTTAATGGGAAAAAAAATACTTTTGTACTCAAGACTTGAGCTGTCACCTAGGAAGTGCATTTTTCTAGTTCCAGTTTAAGCAATCTTCATGTTTCCAAATTGTGGTTGAACACTCAGACCATTACGCTGATCCAAAATGTGAACAATAACCAAGATAACTCCAAGTTGCTATGTCACCATGGTAACTATGCCTTGGGTCTATCCTAGAAACTTTGCCTGGCACAACGTTGTCAGTTACAGACATCAGGGAATTTTTTTAACGATACAGCTTAGACCACCAAAGCCCTAATGTAGACACTGCAATTCTGAACAAAAATAATGTCCTTTTCTTGCATAGCTTATTTTGTGTGGGAAGCTGGTGTATACTACATCCAAAACCCCCATATTTTTATCAGTAAAAGCTGCACCTACATTTAGAGCTTTTGCTGAAATAGGTGTGTTAGCAATCCCTCTCTAGTTTAGACAAGCCCTTAGCAGTATAAAGCAATTAAAGATAATGCTAAGCATGCCTTGAAAGGGTAATGTTTTCTGTCAGCTCTTTTGTTCATGATTTTCAGGTGTGCACTTTTCTCTACCACCCCTGCAGATCATGTAATATAGATTGCATACTGATAATGCAGGCTGTTATCAGTAGGTGTTCCTAAATAATGAACAGTCCACTGTAACAGCTTCCTTACAAATAACTAGCAAAAGACAGCTTCAGTCTCCTTTTTTGAACTATATAAATTATAGCATTTCTAAAATAGAGGCCAACCTTGAGGCTTTTAAATCCATTCTTGGGCACCTAAGGGTGCCTTTCAAGTCCCATTCATTTCAACTTCCAAATTATATTTAATCAAAAAATGGCGATCTTTCTTAAGGTTAGTCTGTGATCAGACAAGCACAAATGCTTGTCCTGAAGCTACAAGGACCCTTACCCAACTTTTCAGTCCCTATGGAACCAGAACAAGGCACAACATTCTCTAAATGTTCTTATCTTGCATATCCATGTGAGAGGCTGCAAAAGGCTAGATTATAGCAGACGAAGAACCATGTTTTACCCTCTTGAGTGTGTCACCATTTCATTGTAACAATTTGTCTGGTCACATATTCCTCTGGGAATTACTATGAAAAACCTTTGCAGTGTGCTAGGTTGGCAAGGGTTCTGGGTTTCTTCTCAGCTTTAGTTTCCTTTAGCTACTTTTTCAGCAGAAAATCCCTTTCCATTACAGACGCCACTATGTACACAGTAAGAGAAATCTCAAAACAGGAGAGGAACGCACTGTATTTAGTAACATTTTTTTTCCCCTAATTGCAGTCCACTGCGCTTCCATTTGTTCCATCAGGGTTTCAATCAGCAAAGACTAGCTGCAGGAAAAGCTGTATTCATTAGAGAACAGATTCAGAGCAGCCCTGTGGAGAAGGACTTGAGGGTGTTGGCTGATGGGAAAATGAAGATGAGCCAGCAGTGTGCACTCACAGCCCAGAAAGCCAACCATATCCTGAGGTGCATCAAAAGGAGCGTAAAAAGCAGGAGGCGATCCTGCCCCTCTACTCTGCTCTCGTGAGACCTTACTTGGAGTATTGTGTACTGTTCTGGCATCCTCAACATAAAAAGGACATGGAACTGTTGGAACAAGTCCAGAGGAGGGCCACGAGGATGATGAGGGGACTGGAAAACCTCATGTATGAAGATAGGCTGAGAGAGTTGGGGCTGCTCAGCCTGGAGAAGAGAAGGCTGTGTGGAGACCTCGTAGCAGCCTTCCAGTATCTGAAAGGGGCCTAAAAGGATGCTGGGGAGGGACTCTTTATTAGGGACTGTAGTAATAAGACAAGGAGTAACACGTTAAAACTTGAACAGGGTAAGTTTAGATTGGCTCTAAGGAAAAAATTCTTTAACGTAAGGGTGGTGAGACAGTGGAATTGGTTGCCCAGGGAAGTTGTGAATGCTCCATCCCTGGCAGTGTTCAAGGCCAGGTTGGACAGAGCCTTGGGTGACATGGTTTAGTGAGAGGTGTCCCTGCCCACGGCAGGGGGGTTGGAACTTGACGACCTTAAGGTCCTTTCCAACCCTAACTATTCTATGATTCTACGATTGCTGTGCTCTGTCCTTCATCTTAGCTTTCTGCAATCCTTGGTGTTTATTTGATCTACATCTAACAGATTTTCCTTATGAAAGTCATATTCGCATTGACACAGATACTGTGAAGAATTCTGGAAAAGTGAGAGAAGTAGACTGCAAATGACAGTTTGCAGAACTGGCAATTGAAGTTCAGAATTACTGCAAACTCTAATTTACTGTCAGAGATAGAGCCATGATGTGTGCCAGTGGTCATGGCATCACTTTTCACTTGTTTGTCCTTCTTTCTATAACCATTTTTCTGGGAAGATATCCATAGGAACATGAAGAAGGACATAACATCCTTTTTTTGTCATAGTCTTGCCTCTGTCTACCATGGGAATTATTTCAATATATCATTAGTCAACTTGGAACTAATGTAAAGGTTCTTCCTGAGTAATTGTAAGGGATTTCAGTATACCTAATTTATTGGTCCTTTTCTCTCCTATTCTCAGCTGATTTATTTAAAAATACAAGACATATGAACAGCACTTCCCTATCATCCTTGTTTTCAAAAGAAAGTGTTGCAAACTATGGTCTTTTTTTTCCCCAGAAAGAAACAGCTTTAACACAAGCACAGATGGCTTGGTTAGAGTCAACTTATAGTATATATGCTAACAGGAAAGAAAATGAAAGTGTAAAACAAAATATATATTACCAAGACTCAAAATAAAACAAAAAAATCATAAAATAACAACAAAAATACCAGAGAAATAAATCAAAATGTCAGCATTTTCATTATGTATCCTTATTCTTAGAGGGTTTATTCTGTGCTAAAGACTCTGTAAAGACTAAAACCTGGTTATGAAGTGTGACATTTCAGTCTAGCAGCTAAATTTCTTTCATATATATTGGGGAAAGTTAATTTGTGGTATTTTGTTAATATTATATAGTTGAATGAAAGGCAGTGGTAGAAGTTTAAATCATTTCAGTTTATCTATCACAAGTTAGATAAATGTTAACATGAAAAGTAACTGCACGAAGAAAACCACACCTTTAAGATTCAGGCTTTCTTAGTAAGTTTTTGTTTATATAAGTTTGGAACTCTAGTATCACTTTTCACACTTGGTATTATTGCTATTATATGTTAGCTTTAGGCTACTTTTTATCATGGTTTACATTCAAGCTTGTCCTTACAGTTAAATGAAGTCTGTGTATGTATATGTTTATGTATATGTGTGCCCACGTGTATGCATACATATACTATATATATATGTATAATTTTAAAATTATACTTGACACTACAGTCTACCTTCATGTCCTTTTTCCTTGCCAATAATCTTGTATTCGACTGCTGCATGGTTGAAGAGAACATGGAATATTAGAAAATGTTCTGGTGCGTTTTGAACAAAGCTGTCATGTCTCACAAAATGGGCACGAGACTCAGACATATGGCATTTGGTTTACACCTTCTCACAGCAGCACTTTTGTGCCATATGTTTTTACAGTGCAAAACCAGATCATTTGTCATACTTCGTGATCCCACATGCCGATCATTGTTGTACGCCTTAGCTGTGATTTGTCAAACAACCAGTTGTGCCTGTCACATGCGGGCCAGAAGAAGGAGAAATACCTTGCTACTACACTTCAGCTAGAAGGAGGGAAGGAGATTAATGTAGCAAATCAGCATCAAAGGAATTCCACCACAAAGTAACATTGTCCACCTACAAGCTAATATTATCACAGTGGTTCACCCCTTGAATGTTTTGAAGACAAATTTTAGTGGCCACTGAAACAGACTGTATTTCCATACAATCTCTTAAAACAAAACTACCAAGCAAAATGCTTGTGCAGTTACACTACAGGACTTTGAATGGAGGTTGAAATTTTTGTTGTTGGAATGCCACAGAAGTTTCAAGGTACCGATGCTTTGGCAGAAACAGAAATACACACAATTATTTCAGCTTACCACAGAATATTGAGAATGCAGTTTGCTGTGCAGACTGGTACATAATTGCGAGCATAACTAGACATTTGTTGCTCCAATTCCTTGGAGCATGGCAGTCAAATATTTCTGCTCAATATGACAGCCAGTATTCACAGAGAAGCAGAATTCACATAGGGAATTTCCTTCTGCCTGGCAAAAGAAGCTATTTATACATAATCCTGAAATGTCTGATTATATTCTTGGTTTTAAGTTTTGCCAGTAAACACTTCCTTCATTCTCCTTCCCTTTCCAGCTGTATATGTAAATAACAGCATTTCCTCCTGGATCCAAAGTTTTCATTTGTAAGGTTTGAATACTCTCAACCTACTTAGTGAATAAAATAATCTACTGTTTGTCCTATATGAAACTATCAGTCACTTCACATTTATTCTTCTTAGTGTATACATATAGGAAAAAAAATAAAAGGAGAATGTAGACACACTTTAAAAAACATGTCTTTAAAGGACATCTGGAATATATTTCTCAATCAATGGGAAACTGTTGCCATACATGTCTCGGTATAAGAGTACAGTGAATCATAAATTCTTTGCTGGGTTAGGTGAATTTTAAAGAATTCAAAATCCTGTTAATATGAGGATCTAAACTGCTGAGTTTGGTAACTCAGCAGTGACTTTTTCAAAACATCTTAGGTCATTAAAAAGAACATTTGCTATCGATAATCCAAATGATCCAAACAGTTTAGTCAAACTAATGTAGAGGTTTTATGTTTCCAGTAAATGTCTAGAATATAGACAGAAATTTTAAAGAATGGAAACAGGAATGCAAAGTGAGATTTACAGCTCTAGACAGCTCCAATATCTGTGCATTGTTATGAAATATAAACATATATAACTTATAAACATGAATTACTTTAAATTCAGCAAGATGTCTAAGAAAAATGTGTTTGGTCATCTGTACTTCAAAACTTTAAAGAAATCTATAGTGCATTTGTGGGTCCTGCTGGTAACACTTTTGATAATTGTACTTATATATTTGTAATTATTGACATGTCCTTTAGTTATTGATATTTTCTGGACTGTAACTACCATATTAATCCTGTAAATAAACAGCTTGTTAGTTTATAAATTCTCTCTTGCCACGTATCATGTGTTTGTACAGTGCCTATCAGCATGTGCCCTTATTGGGTGCTCTTATAATTTGTGTAATATATTAATAGTAATTTCATGAATGAGAATTTCGTATAAAAGGGAATCAAATTACTGATGTGTGACATCTTCTGCCACATAATCCTTTTCAGTTGAAGAAATGGAAAATTTTTCTGCAAGTCTTTACTACAACATGATGTCCATGTACCTCCAGTGACAGACACCAGGCATTCACAATTAACTCTTTTTTTGTCTCCTAAAAATAAGGAAAACCAGCATAAATTAATCTCCTTCATAGCATTACTAAACGTTAATTACAAATTTAGTGGCATAAACAAAATTTGAGACTGAAACACCCACATGCAATCAGTTTGTGATGTATTAGCCAGTTAGGAGACAAGCATGGGATAGGACACAATTAAGGCTTTGACTACATTATTTCTTCTAATCTGACTTCCCCTTTGATTTTAGAATATAAATTAATTAATATGACTAGTTATTAAAAAAAACCCAACCAAAAAAAACACCTCCTAAGTTGTTAGTTTTTTCAAAAGGCATTGACATCCTACCTAAGTTTAGTCTCTGAAGATCTGAGCAACCCACAGTCAAAGCTTGATAAGATAACTTAGAGAGCCTTCTAAAACACAGAAAGAAAGAGCTAATTTATGTATTCTTTCAACAAGACACAGATGCCTAGAAATTCAGGGCAAAAATCTAAAATTTCCAGTTAATTTCAACTATGCAATTGCTTATACCACTAAAAATTTATATAATCACATGTTTAGTAATAGGCTTAATTTTTAAGTAAAAGCATAAATAATGTCTCTGGAGAACTTGAAGGAAATGGTTGCTGATCTAATTTGAGTTGTTAATAGTCTGCCTACTCAGAGTCGCAATTATGTAATCAATTCCCACTTCAAATTCAATCCCATATACGCTAAAACCATACATATAAACAACCATGTCTTTTATGAACCAACATACAATAGCCTCATCTTTTTTCTTTTTTTAATATTTTTCTGTGTCATTCCCTCATCTCACCTTTCCCTTTATTTTCCTAGTTGTAACATACAGTTCTACTCTATATTTTCCCTGAGTTTTTCAGAGCTTCCTTTTCCCAATTTGTTCTCATATTTGCCATTATGTTGTCATCATTGCATAGCCGCAATCACATCCTTTGCCTGAAATCAACTTGTTTCCCCAGTACCCCTTTTGACATTTACCAGCACCAAGCCTCATTGTTTCTCTTGCTCACATCCCACTCTAACATGTTCAGCACTTTAATCTCCTCATATTCCCAAACTTCATAGTTCTTTGCATGATTTTACTTATCTTTTTTTTTGACTTGCTGTGTTCTATTCAGATGATGGACAACAAAATATTATCAGTCCTTCCAAGACAGATGGCAAATAAAGAATACTTATATTAATTTTCTTCCACCTGCAAAGACTAGGTTACCTATGTTGTCCATGGGTGTAGTGAATGGTTCATAATATCATAAAAAGTGTGGTGAGAATCTGTCTCAAAACATTAGATGGTATGTTTCCTCTCTGAGGGCATTCTTGATTGAGAAACTTCAGTGATCTGGATTCAGTGATGGAGAGAAATCTGAGACACTGCTTAAGGGTAATTCTCTTTGAAGATAACTGGAGTTTTGCCATTACTAGTTTCAAAAGAAATGTATCAAGCTAAGGTAATTCTTTTACTGTACTGCAGAAACATGGGGGAGATTCTTAAGCATAAAAAATACTGCATACCTTTTAATATATAAGATTGTTGTCTTACATGCAACAATCAAGGTGAATTGGATTAAAGAGTGAACAGTTTAAAAAAAAGTTGCCTGTTTAAAATTCTAAGATTTTTTAAATGAGAGTGTTGTTCTTAAAAAAAAAAAAAAGATTTATATCTCTGGTTTTCATATTATTTATTAACTAAGCATTTTGTAAATTAAGGCATTCTTTTCGGAAGGAATTTTCTTTTTAGTTGCAACTTATCTTTCTGTAAATTTTCTCATATTTTTTAAGCACTTTCTGTCTCAAGACTGTAGGGAAAAATTGGGCATTTGGGTTAACCAAGACCATTTCAGACTGGAAATTTCCAGAAATATATGATTCCCCTTTGGCAGTGTTTAAAATTAATTCCTTTCAAACTAGTTTGCAGTGGATTTTTGTTAAGCTAGCATTAGTACTAATGTCAAGAGGAAAAAAACACTGTAAAGCCCTCTCTTTTGACCTTTGAAATAACAGTTAACCCCATCATAAGCAGGAACTTTAAATAAGACTGGAATTAAGGGACACCAGTTGTGCAAAAAGCAATGAGGAGATTGCATTTGACTTAAACTTATTTGCCATAAAATTTGCTTTGTTGCTTGTCAATCCATCTAAATGAAGATGTGTGACTAAGCTGAGCTTTTATCAGACTGCCTCTCTTTCACAGGTTCCAAACCAATGAATTTGTCAGCTAGTGATTTGCAGTGGGACTGAAACAGCCATGAGACCTGTAGTGTCAATGTCCTCTATTCCCTTAAATGTATAACAAGAAATTAGAAAATAGTTGAACATGTCTTTTTTTTACTTATTAGCTTTCACACTCACATGGAGAATTTACTTTCATGATATGACTGTTTCAATCTTCTCATGCCTTTCAGTAGTCACCAGTAAAAAAAGGCTCACTTAACTCCTGGTATGATGTGTTGCATACCAACAGTTCAGCCAGTTGCTGCTTCCATGAAAGCCAGTAGCTTGCTTGAAGTTGCTATGAATTTCTAGGAAACAAGTATTTAATGTTTGCAAATTACTGCTTTATGTTTAAAAATAATTATTGTAGGCACTTAATATCTGTTTTATTTTATCACAAACTGATAGTGTGGTTTGGAGATATTCAGATGTGATTTGCTCCTCATAAGACTTACAAACAGCGACAGAGACAACATTTTCAATTCTTCATCTGCACTCTTCAAAATATTTTCATAAATACATTCAGGCTGGCAGATGCATCTTTGGATACACACCTGCTTCCTTATTCTAAATAATAATTTACACATTTGCCATTTGCTTTGTCATACTGATGGCAAACAGTTGAAAGACCACAATGAAGGACACAGATCAAGATTTAATTCTCACTATACCACTTTGCAGCTTTTCTTCTCAGTCCTTGCTGTGCCATGTGTTATCTATTTAGAATGCATTTTTTTTTAAATGTCATCTGTTTTCTATCATATACTATTAAAAGCCAGGACCAGTTGATCATTTACCTTATTACATATCTAGATTTCACTAGAAATAGGTAAGATAATAGAAAAAGTAGTATAACAAAGATATAATAACTGAGGTCATAATCATATGTGATTATGTTATCTATGTGTGTGGAAGAATAAAAGAGTTTTAGATGTGAAAATAAATTCTGTGTGTAAGGAAAACAATATGCAAAAGCAAAGCTGGAGAAGGACTATTCATCAGGGACTGTAGCAACAGGACAAGGGGTTATGGGGTCAAACATAGACAGGGAATGTTCAGGTTAGATATAAAGAAGAAGTTCTTCACTGTGAGGGTGGCGGGGCACTAGAACAGGTTACCCAAAAAAGTGGTAAATGCTCCATCCCTTGCAGTGCTCAAGGCTAGCTTGGGCAGACCCTTGGGTGACATAGTCTAGAGTGAGGCATCCCTACACATGGTAGGGGGTTGGAACTAGATGATCTTAAGGTCCTTTCAAACTCAAACTATTCTACAATTCTATGATTCTATGTTCAAATATTTTCAAACTTTCATGATACACATGTAAGAGAAGAAAAAGATAGTTTTTTCCCTAATGGTTTCCCTGGTCTGAAGAAACAGTACTGCCCTTTGATCTCCAGCTGGTCATATCAGTTCCACTGGAATTGGAAAATTCAGAAGCATCAGAAAGAATCTTGATGAGGACTGGACTTGCTTGGTGGAAATGAGCTCAAAGACAAGTTCTGGGCTAAAAACTCACATAAAAGGTTATTATATATGTATATAAAAAAAAGAAATAAAAGAAATATATATATTTTTCTGAAAAAGGTCTTCCCAATACTCTTGTGCATTTTTAAAACCTAGCAGCACCTTCAAAATTGAACCAAATAATAGGAAAAAAAAATCAAAGATAAATTCTCATGGGTTCTGAGGACTTTCTGCACTAGAATAAAAAAAAGATAATAATTTTGACAAACATTTATAACTTCTGATACATATCTACGTATGCATGAATTGAAGAAGTAGCTGAAAGCATTCCCTGAGGACATAAGTCAATGGAAAACTGACAAGCAGTAACAGCTGGATTCAATCACCCCCAATAAGGTCCTTTCCTCATATTCAAAAAACTTAGTCCTTGAAAAATCTATAATTCAGGACAGCCAAAAGGGTCATCCGAACGAAAAAATAAGATTCCAAATATGAATCACTTCGTAATGAAAAGAGATACTTGGAACAAAGGAAAGAAACTTAGTAGGAAGAACCATCACAAGAATACAATGGTCTGAATGAATCCATAAAAATCACTTGCAGGAAGATGTTGCCAGAACTGCTAGGTTTCAACGTGTTTCATGAAATCTTTTATAAGCAAGAGTGAAGGCTAATGCTTTTTCTGAAAATTATTTTTAATGAGTCTTGAAATGTTAGTTTAGGTCAGTTTGTCATGTTATTCACTAACTACAGTAAAACAGACTGAAATTTAATTTAATTTAGGGTTCATTAATGTTTCCTATTGCTATCATTCCTTTAACAAGCTGGTGAGTTACAGAGTACAATGAGGCTTAGAAAAAATGCTACTATTGTTGCATATTACCATAACTGCATTAAAACCTATTGTTACTGGTTTTTTGTTCATTTCTCAGGTTACTGAAATTGTAAATTGATAGAAAAATTTCTTGAAGACAAAGCAGACTCAAAATTATATACAGTTGTTTGGTAATACAACATTTTTGTGCCTTATGATAATTAAACAAAATCAATTATTAACTACGAGGATAATCACCTCACTTCACTTTCCTCTGACTGTGATTGAAATACAGATGGTCGTTTTATTTGCTTTTTAAGTCCATATCAAGTTAAGGTGTCCAAAAAGAGGAAAATGGATTCTATTAAAAAGCCAAACTAAAATCCTATATCAGAATATCCTGTATTCTTACTGATAGGAAAGGTATAAACTAGTGAGACCATATGGTAAATTTGAATGAAGTATTTCAACCAAAAAAAAACAGTTTAGCAGAAATAACAAATCTGATCCTACTGAAGATAGCAATTAAGAGCATTTATTAAGAACAGTTAACAGTATTAACAGGAAATACAGTGAATTTCAACAATCCAAAACCTGTAGGAGCAAAAAAAAAATTAAATGCTTTTTTCGTCTTTTTTTTCCTTGACTCAGTATATCAGACATTAAGAGTCTGCAAAGATGATGCATTACAAGGCATTAAAAAGGTAGTTAAGCCAGTTAGGGCAAATTAGGAGGTAAACACACTAACACATTGCCATGGATTTTTTCTTCTCTACTTTTTTTTAGTTAATCTCAACAGCTGATAATGTTGGAAAACATTGAGGGCTCAATTCAGTTACCCAGTAGATGCCTGAGTATACCTGGAATAGTCATAAGGGTCTTGAAGTTAAGTAGGACTGTATGAAGCTAGAGCTCTTCCACAGAGGCAGCTGGAGGCCAGGGCAGATGGGCAGGGCGTCGCACAGAAATTTCTGTTTAGGCAACTGACTCAATACCACCATATTCCTGTTCCTCTCTGATAATAAAGTTACTGTGACAGGTTCTAGTATAAAACTTCAGATGGACCTATGGTTTACAGACTACCTGTCATGAACCCCAACTCTATTTTGTCACTGTTTTATTCTGAGAATGTGTCAGGAAGACAATTTTAGGAAATCTTGCTTTGGACACAAGTAAATCAATGATTTATCATCAAAAGTGGAATGTTTTTCTGACTTACTGAAAGAACCAGACAGTCTGAAACAAAGTAAGTTGGAAATAGGATGTTACTTATAGATCATACTTGGATGAAATTGAACATTTTTCCTTCTTGCTGTTCAGCAGTGCAATATATGTTTAAAAGCTGGAGTACAAACAAAAGACGAGATAAAGGATCCCAATATTGAAGACTACCTTGACTGAAACATCTTTTTTATTTTGCATATTTGGGGAATTAATTAATCTGAATTTTTGTTCAAATGGACTCCAGTACTAGAGTAGAAACCTATTTCCTTTATCCTTACTTATCCTTGTTCACTCATTTGCTACAGTTCATTCTGAATAGCAAAATCTGCAAATGAACTGTGTTGGTATTGTGCTGGGCTCAGCAGTAGCAGTCATTTTTCTTCTTAGTAGGTGGTGCAGTGTGGTGGTTTTGACTTTAGTCTGAGAACAATGCTGATAACACCTACGGTTTTAGTTTTTGCTAAGTAATGCTTACTCTGATCAAGGACTTTTCAGTCTCATGCTCTGCCAGTGAGGAGGGGCACAAGAAGCCAGGAGGAAGCGGAGACAGGACACCTGACGTGAACTAGCCAAAGGGGTATTCCATAACACAGCACGTCATGCCCAGTATATAAACTGGAGGGGGTTACTCGGAAGGTCCAGATCATTGCTCGGGTTGGGCTTGGTATCGGTTGGTGGGTGGTGAGCAATTGTATTGTGCATCACTTGTGTTTACTGTTTTCTTTTCGTTTTTCCCTTTTCATTTTATATTCTCTCCCCTTGTTATTTCCTTTATCATTATTATTATTGGTGGTAATAGTACTAGTTTTGTATTATACCTTAATTATTGGACTGATCCTATCTCAACGCATGGGGTTTACATTCTTTTAATTCTCCTACCCATCCCGCTGGGATCCAGGGAGGAAGAAAGAGGAAAGTGAGTGAGCGGCTGTGTGGTTCTGAGTTACCAGCTGGGCTTAAACCATGGCAGGTATATACATATTTAAACTGAGACTTATGTTGAGCAAATACTAATACATTTACTAAAATATTTTTTTTTTAATTAAGCATCTCAGGCAAGTTTTGTTGCAGAGCTCCTAAAATACAACAGCAAATAGATTAAAAGCTAGTCAAAGTCTGCTTGTGAAACTAAAATAAACAATGAAAAGTCCTAATACAGAGCTGGTTGCAGAGAAAATGAGAAAGAACAAATGCTGGCAATTCTAGGACCTTTTCTAATGTATTACAGCGATGCTCAGATTATAGCTTGACCTCAAAGATGCAGTTGTGAGTGGTTTAAATGTTTCCTTCATCATTCATTAAGATTAATTCTTCTTTCATTCACTGTCACTATTTTTTATTTTTATTTTTTTAGTAAAAGCTTTGTTGTGGAGTTGTTTTTTTGTTTGTTTGGTTGATTGGTTGGTGTTTCTAATGGAAGCCTGGGGAAAATATGCATTGGCAATATTTTGTTCACTTTCCCTGGAAATTCTGCTTTCCATCACAGATGCATGAGAAAAGAAAATGAGAATTTTTAGTAAGTTTTTGCCCCACAGTCAGTTCCTCAGTTATAATCACTGAATATTTGTCATTATTATGATTTCCATTTCATATTATATCAGTTTCTAAATATAATTCAGAAAAAAAAATGTCCTAGACGCTAACTCTTAGGTTAGTGACCACTTTAAAATAACATGATGTGGTTGCTATTAAAATGTAATTCAGCATTTCAGTAGACTGCTTGTGCCTGACAACTAATTTTTTTGTTGCTCCCTTGGGTAGTTGCTAGAAACAGTCCCCAGTGTAGATCCAGACTGACTGAAGCGCAGAAAGGAAAAGCTGAAAAATGAGTAATGGGAACAGCTTGCTGATGAAGTTGAATGGAGAGCTAGTAATGATATTGATGACATTACTAATTACTTAGCAGGCAGAATTCAAAATGAGAATTCATTTGTCATCACGATATCATCAATCAGCTTTCTAGTGCCTTGGGTAATAGGTTTGTGCTTACTTGATGCAGTATAAACTTTGCTATAGAACTCATTTTGGTTTGCACATCTGTACGAAAGTCACACCCATCCCTGATGCAAAAGAAAACATTCAAATCTAGTACTTAAAAAGATTCAGACAGATTTCTAGACAGATATTTTAATGAAAAATTTACAGTAAATTCCTCTAATCTAGGGATGCAGGATCAGAAGTCATAGGTATTGAGTGCTTCAGTAGAGACAATCTCTTTGGCATTGATTTAAGAAAATTAGTCTTTTCAAACAAAATTCAGTATTCCTAATCCTTCATCCTGTGAACTGGTATCATAGTCTCAAGAGCCTGGAGGCTTTACTATCTCTTCCAAGCAGCTGAGATTCCTGGCTGAGTCATCCCAGAAGAGAGGGAACTGGCCAGACTTCATCAGCAGTGCACTCCGAGATTTTCCTCTCTCCTGTCCAACTTGGAATTTCCATCTTTTTCATCTCTTTTTTTCACTCTTGAATTCCTGTCTTGGCTTTACCAGGGCCACTTTCCATTTTTGTGCGCATACACTGTGACTGTTAGTGCTTTACTGTGAAGTAAGTAAAGAGAGTATCTGCTCAGTCATGAGAAAACTGAGGATTGTCCCCTAGGAAGTCACCAGAGCCATCAATGACTCATAGTACCAGTCCTTCGTCATGGCAGGGGGGATTAACCTGAGAGTCACCCAGGGTGCTGAACAAAAATTTTGTCATCACAGAGGTCTGCTAGTCAACTGTAGTCAGCAAGGGAACTACTGACCTGAATCAGCAAGTACATTGTCTTTTAATATGGTTACAGTCATAAAGTCTTAGTAACATGTGCAGCTTGGAGGTACCCTAGAACTCATTAAACAACCTGATGGATCATCTGACAATTGGAAAGGTTTTCTGTGTGAGTGAATGTTAAACCAAATGTGTTAATTTGAGGGTATCTTATTATGCCATCTCATTTGCACTGTTCTATCATTTTGATTAATGCCTAGATTGTGACTAATACATAAAACGAATGAGGGATAATATGCATAAAACTACAGTCTGTTGAGTTCTTACCCTCATTTGAATTTGTTCATCTACCCAAAGAAAACATATAATAATAGAGAGGGAAAAAAGTGTTAGCACTATTTTTAGTCTTATAAAATTAATAAATTATAAATTTATATATTGATTTTCTCTATATATCATCTCTTCTACAAGATGGGAATCCAGCAGGTTTTATTTAGTTTAGTTAAATATTACAATCACAAGAAAGAAAAAGCAATTTATATACTTTTTAATCGAAGCAGAATAAATCTTTAGAAATGGTTTTAGTATCTAGAAACATTCCCTTATTAAGCAGATTCAAGGGAATTCAGGTGTTCCACTTCAATGAGTTTATAATTGTGTCTTGGACTACATGAAGGTCATTCATTTCTCCAGGACCCTTTGGAATACATATATAGCTTGTCAGAAAATCTCTGCAGAACTGAATTTCATTTACTTTATCTACATTGTTCTTCATTGTGACATTTTACAGAAGCTGAAGAATTTTAATTTCTTCTGTTTACAAATGTTGGACAGATAAATAGAAACAAAAGCAGATATTACTATAATTAAACAAGTTTTTTTACAAAAATAATTTTTACTAAGTAGGTAATCCCCAGGATAATTTTACATATATTAAGCTGTATTACACAGAGGATTCTTAAAGCAAACCACACTTCCATGATCTTCAATTCTTGTGAACATGGAAGAGCCTTAGGTGGATTTTATCTTTTTCTTCAACAGATTGACTCCTTAAAATAATTGCCCAGAATAGAGTTCAGTGTATATTACTGTATCTCTTCTGAAAATCTGAACTGAGGAAGCTTTTACAGAGAAAAACAGAAGACAGCATCCTAAATCTCACCATAATTATACATGGAAATGTCTTTCACAAGATTCTCCCAGAGGAAAAAGAGGCTTCTTTAAATTGGCAAATGTATGATTGTAAATTTAAACTGCAGTTCTAGACAATTGCACTTGAGGATGTTTGAATATTGCATTATCTGCACATTGCCGTGCTCTGTGTACCATCAGAAGAACAGACATACAAAGTTTGACACGCTACACCTGACTCTCCTGTATGTCTGTTTCCAGCCACAGCCATGATAAATTCTTTCTGAGGACAGTAAAAGACCTCCATAATACATGCAAGCCAACATTCTTGTGAGGTATGATAGCTATAAATGTAGACTTATTTTTCTGAATGAATGGATGTTGTTTTCACTTCTCGTATGCTGGGGTGTGTCAATTTCATTGGACACTGGATTACATTTGTCATTGAGCCAATATGCTCAGTCAGCTTAATCTGATAATTAGTTTTCTGATAGAAATGCAGTTTGGCAAATTACTTTGAATTATTTTTTTTCCAACTTGTTGTTTCATCTTCTGAAAATTACTTTACACAAAAGTACTCAAAATGGCCTTTGTTTTGTGTAATGGAAGATTCACATTCACAACAAGAAAATTTTCATCCTCTGTAGCTCATGCTGCCAGCCTTGTCAGAGGCCCCTGCTGACTAAAGGCTACTAGGTAACAAAAAATGAAGCAGAAAGGTAGCAATTCTATGATCTCTTTTTTATTTATTTTCTTTTTAATCTATCAGCAATCTTCAGTCATGGCACTGTGCAGGGAATAGATTATTATTGCTGAATTTGTTATTTCTTTTAACAGAGGTGATTGACTGCTCTTTAACAGTACTCATTTGCTTTTCTCCCTGTCCTTACTGTCTGTTCTTTTGTGTTTTGCTGAACACAAGAACTGGCACTCTGAAAGAGCTGTTGATCAGCCTAATGACATCTAATGAGATAAATAGGTAGCATGGAAAACAGAAGAAGGAGAGGCTTTTGATCTTTTAAAGTTATCAGAGTTAATGATAAGGGAAATTTCTTATTAATATATATAGGAAGGTTGCCTTGGCCTCTTCAGTCTCTAATATTGTCGGTTATTCAAAGCTGTTAACCTCAAATTAATCAAAATATATATTATATCAATTGACTTTCACTATTTCAGGATCAGAGAATCTTATCATGATGTCATTATCTTAAGTACATGGGTTTGGTTTACATAATGTGCAGTAACTATAGTGGTATCTATTAAAACATATCTTTTCAAATTATTTTAGCCATAGGCAAAGACTAAGGGTTTTTTTAAATATATATTCCAATCAATCTTTCTATAATAGAAGACTTTTTGAATTCGAAAACTTATTCATTCTCTGTACATTTTTTTCTTTTTTTAAGGAAAATATGTGATATCTATTAATGAAATACTGTTATTTATTTCAATAGTATTCATACCTGGAAAGCAGGAGTATTTAGAAATTAAAGTCAATATTAAAAACAAAAAGTTAAAGGAAGTGTTTTGTGCTAAGAAATTTTTGATGGATCTTCTTAATAAATTATTATTAGGTGTCATCTAATGGACTAATGGTAATGTGTTTTTGTGTTTTTTTCTACATTACAGATATTTGTGTGTGCCCCTCTTTGAAAATAATCTTTAAGGCTCTATTTTTTTTTATTTCCTATCATGCTTTAATTATACCTCCTTCTTTTTCCCTTTTCTTCACATTCAAAGCATTCTACCTTACCAAATTTTTCTTATTTACTATGAAAAGTGAATAAGCAGACTTCCAGTATCTGAAGGGGGCCTGTAAGGATGCTGGGGAGGGACTATTCATTAGGGACTGCAGTGATAGGACAAGGAGTAACGGATTCAAACTTTAACAGGTGAAGCTTACACTGGATGTAAGGAGGAAGTTCTTTACTGTAAGGGTGGTGAGGCATTGGAATGGGCTGCCCAGGGAAGTTGTGGATGCTCCATCCCTGGTGGTGTTCAAGGCCAGGTTGGGCAGAGCCTTGGGTGACATGGTTTAGTGTGAGGTGTCCCTCCCTGTCCATGGCAGTGGGGTTGGAACTTGATGATCTTAAGGTCCTTTCCAAGCCTAACTATTCTATGATTCTATGATTCTATGAAAAGAACAATTTGCATCTTCAACAGAATCACGAGTACAGCCTTTTTTACCCATCGGTTTGTTTTTCAAAGAAGCATCTCTGAGCATCTATATCGCTTCTCAGGTTTGGGATGATTCTTCTGCAAAAATATCCCACTGCACTATTCTTCAATTACAGCTGCAATTACAGTGCAATTATCTTCTATGATTCCCATGGAAAATCTGACAGCCGGTTGGCTGACAATCTGTTCTTGCCATTGTCTATTAGGGACCATCTTTTCGTTTAGTGCTTTTGCACAGCCAGCATAATGCAGTCCTTATTTTCTTAAGTGTTATCCGATTACTGCAACAGTAATGCAGGGTAACAGAATGACTGTATTACCAAAAAAAAGAAACCTAAAATGGGGAGGGGGAAGGGAATAAAAACTGGATACAACTTGTCACTAATATGAAAAGTAAAGTAGTATGAAAAAATATTTTTGCTTCTGGAGTTTTGTTTTATTTTTTTTATTTTATTTTTTTTATTTTATTTTTTTATTATTTTATTTTATTTTATTATTTTATTTTTTGTTTTATTCAGAGGTTGTACCATGGTGGTACATATTCACAAGTAAATTATATTTGTAATACAAAATGTCTTCTACACACTATGCTCTCCTGTAAAGTAGTAGTATGGTGTGATACTGCTTTTTTGACTGCATTGAACTGAACTACATCGTAGTGACCAGAAAATAAATATATCAATGTAAGTGTTCAAATTAGTAATATCTGTAAAAATTAAGGTGACACATTGAATATTTTTCAAAATGTTCAACACTCAACCTATGTGTTATATTTCCTCATATTTTTCCAATGTTACACCTAAATACATAAACACAAGACCTTTTTTACTTGCTTCAATGGTGTTCTTTGCAAAAAAAAACAAAACACAAACCCACAACTCAAAACTTAGTCTGCTTCTCTTCTGAGTTTCACAGAATGTTCTCACAGTTCCCCTACCTTAATGGTGAGCGTGGGGCTTCAGGAGCTCTTTCCTACAAATTAGGGGGAAACCCTAATGGTTGTGGCACTTTCTTACTGTGCTGTTCCATGCCAAAAGTAACCTACCTCATGTTCATCACAAAAAAATACCATTTTTAAGAAATTAACTAGCTTCCAAGCCAGGGGAGCAGCACCTTGATAGTTTTTCAATATCCTTCCTGTTGCATGGGCTAATGAAAAACTGGAAGCAGGTGTTTGTTTGTTTTTTTAATATCACTCTTGCCTTAGAAATTAAACATTTGTATTTTGCCAGATTCTCTGAAAATCATTTAACTCTAAACAAACATCAAGATTAAATCATGCATAACAATATAGTCATTAATAAAACAGTTGCTAGGTTTTGAGAAAGCTTTAGGGAAATAAAACAAAGCTGGGTTTAACATCACCAGTACGTAATTCCACTCCACAACTTCTAATCTGGTTTAAAGTGACAAGTTGCTGATACAAGCATATACATGTCTGGAATCCAATCCACAGGTCAGACTGTGATCCCGGGATTTTGGTTGGACCAAATCAGTCCTTGACGTCAGGTTGATCGATGACTATCCTTTACATAGCCATTTTCTGAGTGCTTTTAGGAACAAACCACCTGAATTCTGCTTATCAGCACAATATGTTGTCAGTACTTTTCAGTCTCTCATTTCTGGAAGAATTTGTGTCATTGTGCAGCTTTAAACACACTCATACCCTATCTAGGGGTGTTGTTCAGTAAAAAAGTTCAGAAATAAATAAAACTCCCTAATTATTAAATTAGCCAGTACTTACATAGTATGTCAATTAACTGGCTTACCAATTCACTCCATTGACCAATCAAATAAACTGTCTATTCTGCGATAACACAGTGGCCAGGATGTTGCTTACAAACTTTTTCCAGTCCACTATGTTTTACACAGTAGAACTGAGCTGTCTTTATTTGTTTTGTTCTTATAATAATTAAATATATCTTTAGAGAATAAAAGCCCCTTTCTATTCTTAAAAAGCCTATTTTAAGGAAAAGATACAGGAGGAGCTACCTCAAAGTTCTAGCAAATATTTCATTGGACCTGTAAGGCCCCTGCTCAGGGCCAGAGGGACCTTGGATAACCCCCCCTTAGAAACCAGCCTGCATCAGAATTTCCCATTGTAACAACCTCTGTGTTTGCAAGTTACTGGCATTCACAAACAATATCCACTAGTCACATTTATTTATGTTTTTATTTATTTATTTTCAAAGACTGAAGAAGAAAATCATTATCTCAGGACTTCATCCTAAATATTGACTTCCCTAATGTTGACAACACTGACATTTATAGAATATTAAGAGCTACAAATGAGCACTGGGATATGTTGAAGCAGAGCTGAGGATGTTGCTGTATGATTCCTAGCAGCTCTAGGGGGAAATATTTCATTATTAAATCTGCTGCTCTGCTTTAAAAAATCTCAGCAAGTATATTTTAAAACCTGCCTTCTAATATTCCAAACTCATTTTGCTAGAGTGGAATATGCCCAAAAAAGAGTTTTCTAGTTGTTCCCAGAGCTCTTCATGGGAGCAATCCACTTCCCATTAGCTCTAATAGTGTGTGCCTGTGCTGCAGTCCCACATTGGTTTATCTCTTTTACTTAGATACTTTCCTTTCTCTCTGTAGGCATTAAGTCATTCTGGCATCCTTACATAGCACTTATGACTCTTTATCAGTCTTACCTATGACAAGTATGTGATCTTGTGGTGAAATATCTTCTTTTATATGTGAGATAGGGCAAATAGGGCAATAAAGAGTGCAAAGTGACAGCTTTTCTTGTCCTGCTCTCAGCTTTTGTTTCAAAGGGAATGTGAATCACTTTCTCACAGAGAGATCACAAGAAACATTGATTATTTCAATAGCTCAGCCTGTCATTAAGAAGATATACCTACAATAATCTGAACTGCAGAGTATCATAAGAGTTTTGCCCATTCTTGAATTTTAAAATATGCCACACTACATAGATAGTAGTAAATCACTGTGCTTCAATCATTGTTAAAAATGTACTTTACTCTACAGTCAATTTAAATTCAAGACACTAATTAAATATTTTTAATTTAGTCCATTTAGCCAAAAATACACTTCTAAATAGTCAATGTTTTCAGCCCATAAGCAAATTACAAACAACCTAAGAACAGCTCATAGGTATGTTTCCCAAAGCATGCTCATTTCATCACTGCCTAAGTGCAATGCTACCTTCCCCATATACGTTCAGAAGAACCTCTTCCATCCTTGCCATTTTCAGTCCTCTTCAGTTTATGGACCTGAAACTGTTCCCAATCTAGATTAAGACCCTTGATTAGCAAATTGAAACCTGATGACAAGCTTGGTTTTCATCATTATCAATAGTCTGCTAACATGCTACTAGGACATTAACCAGGTCAGTGAATATTCCCTGGTATTGGACCTCAGTCATCAATATTTCCTATTTGTGCCAGTTAGTGCTTCCCCAGCAATCCCCAGGCAGGATCTAGGAGCCAGGACTTCCCAGGAAGAGTCCTGAAGAAGCAGTTTGCATGTAGTATCCTTGTTCTCCAGATTAAGAAAATTTATTAGTTGGTTGTATAAGGAAAAGGTTTTAGCTGTTTAACTCTTTGATTTCTTACTGTGGTAATCTTGATTTCCTTTTCCATCTCATTGTCATTACAGTGAATTCAAACCTTGAAAATAATGGTCTATTCAGACCTATGTCTAATTTGTAATTATTACAACTTAATATGAGGAAATATGAGGTTCCTCGAGGCACACAGTAAATAATTTTATCTTGAAAGTATGAATTGATACCTTAAAATACCAGGTCTCCAGCTTCAGAAACAGTCACAAATTATTTGCACATTATTTCATAATCAAAACCCAATAGGCCTTTAGATAAACCTGAATACATTTTCCTTGGGTTGCATATAAAAAATTTTCCCCTTGTTATGCAGAAGCAACTACCAGGAATGCTCCAAACTGTGTTGCTTTAATTAAAACAGCATTTCTAAGCCTTTCTAGAGCAGCAATCACAGTCATGGCAAGAGCAGAACAAATGCTCTTTTTTTGTACTCTTCTTTGAATAATAAAAATTGAAAAATACATTTCAACTTAATATTTGCTATCTTAATGTTCCCTGTATGTGAAACACGACTCACTTCACCCATAAGCTAAATTAACAATAGTCCATACCTGATAAAAGAATAGTTAAGGTTCCCATCTCTCTTGTGATTTTTTTTTAATATATATGGAGCAGACATATTCCATAAAGCCTACTGAACTAGTCAAGATATCTGTTTAAATTTCAACACTCTAATATAAGAATCTGTGCTGATATAAGCAATACCTTTGTTTTGTTCTCTTACTAAGAGAACAACACCACTAGGTTCTCCTGAATTATCTGGAAGGTTACTTATACCTTTTTCAAAGTTATTTCTGAACCTCTTTAGTGTCTAGCTAAATCTAGCGTACATGAAAAGAAATGTTAACCAGTAAAGCTTGCATATAGATAGGTGAAAAAGAGACACAGGGCAAGAACAAAGCTATGTGTAAGCCAGATACATTTAATTTGTCTGCTGGATGATGCCTTCATTGTATTAAAATGCATTTCTAACATAGTGCTAGGAGAGCTCTCTTCTTCTA
The DNA here is from genome assembly GCA_026283785.1 of Coracopsis vasa. NCBI lineage: Eukaryota > Metazoa > Chordata > Aves > Psittaciformes > Psittacidae > Coracopsis > Coracopsis vasa. The sequence continues at coordinate 43,151 of JANHGB010047420.1, forward strand.
TGGAATTACTGGTGTCACAATACTCAAGGATAAGACTTGTTCAACTAAGAACTACTGATTCAAATTATCCAGGGTAAATAGTAGTGTCTTACAATTCTACCACAAGACAGTATTTTTTGCAATTAAAAACTCTTCATAATTACTGTCACATTTCTGGATGTAAGAATAAATTAACCAAGAATTTTTCAGCATAATAGAACTTCTTGCCTTTAAAAAATTGGTAATGTTACAGGATAAAGGAATAGTTTTGTCCCCTCATATAAAATATTTCTGAAATGGAATTTCTTGTAAAGAAAGTTAGATATTTCCCCCTCATATAGCCAACTTTTCAATTAGATTTTTGTTTATATGACCACTATCTATGTGTCAACATTAAATTTCCTGTTCTGTGGGAAGGTGAGCATAACTTTGAGGCTTGGATTACTCCAAAGCAGCACTCTCTGTCTCTCTTGTGGCTCCATTTCACTTCAATATCTCTGAGCAGGTAGTCCAATTTCCAACCTGTGCTGTACATAACTTCTACCCTACAGACTACAAATTTATACAGAGTAATACGATTTTCATGTGGTTCACAGATTATGCCATTCTTAAAATACTCCATTGCTTCTTAGTTAAATCATTATTTTAGAGCAGAAGAAAAGCAGACTTCCAAGAGATATGCTTTGGTCTTGCTCCCTCATGTCTAGATTGATTGCATTGCCTACCTAATATGTGGCCCTTTATGTATTACTACTGGTTTTGTTTTCATTTTAGAGACAATTTCATTTTACATAACCTCATGAACATAATTCAGAAGTTACGGTGTAATTCTCAAAGAAAGGAAGAGAAGAAAGAAACAAGGCAAATAGAGGAACAACATTCTGTTTCATTGTGAAAGTCACTATGAAATTTAAACGTTTTGTATTTCTTGCATAGGAAAGTTTGTTATTAGAACATGACATGTTATCATGTTAGCATGAAATATTGAGAGTGTTAATTACTGTTCAAAAAGCATTCCACAATGAAGTTTCAGTACGCTGACAAAAAACAAAACAAAAAAAAAAAACAGCAAAAAAGAACTAAAACCAAACCTATAATGAAAAAAAAAAAAAAGGACAAAAAGGAAAAAAAGAAGATAGAAGAGTAAAAGAGGGAAAGA